>OZ022266.1:81438703-81708703 GCA_963978885.1 Nemotelus pantherinus
CTGGCGATTCCAAAAGTAATCAGTTCTTGATAAGCACAGCAAATTTGCTTGTATTTTTTTGCAGTTTTTGGTCATAATTGTATCTGAATCAGATATATCGAACGAAAATATCGTTCCTGTACAAATTGATGAGTATACTCAAATTTTAATAAAATTTACATTTATTTTTAGTTAAGCTCGTGCAGCCTAGTGGGTCGAGCACCGGAGCCCAGCGTGTTAAGCTTGAATTACATTGGAATGCAATGCAGTGCAGTGCAGTGCAGCGCAGCGCAGCGCAGTTTCGCAGCAGTGCACGCATTGCAAAGCACATTGAATGCAGTGCAGTGCTCTGAAAAATTATGTCAAATCAATTTGTGGAGGTTTGATATTTAGGTTTTCTGCATCTGTTTTCCGTCCATTTACAATTTAATACCTGGAACGGAATTCCCGCCTCAATTTAAATAGTTTTTGCCCGGTCAACTACTCTGAAACGAATGTCAGCTGATGCAGTCTGCAGCGTTTTAGAAATTAGCCTAAACGATGCAGTGCAGTCCGCTGCACTGCACTGCACTGCAGTTAATGTGAATTGCCACATGCAATTACATGAGTTCTAAATTTCGGTGTACTGCACTGCACTGCACTGCTGTCCAATGTAATTCAGCCTTTAGACTTCTGATACACTGCTGGTACAGATACCAGTGTGTCGATACCACAGTATTGATATATTGTGAGGGTGATACACTGCACCTGCGTGGTACATTGTGTGCCATCACCTGTCAAAAGTGAAAACTGTCAAATCAAGTGTAGAACGAAAAGTGATATGGAATCAAAAAAAAAACATTATTGCAGTTATTGTCAAGTTCCGTTTAATTACAGCTTCAAGCTGAGTCGTTAGCTGTGGAAAGGAACCGCCTACGGGCACGGACAAGATGAAGCGACGAGAGCATCGAGTGAGCAACGCGCTCAAACGGCCAAAAAAACTCAAAAGCCATACAAATATTTAAATCATGGCATATTGCATTTTTAATTCCTCTTTTGAATTGAAAATCAGCTAATACAAACATTTTTGATGTTTGCAATAATCGCACCCTTAATTTAGACAGCACAACAACACTTTGCTTCAAGAATTTCCGTGGAAAAGCAAGATGATGAAATTTTGGCATCACAGCTAAAATCGTAATACGCGGTCCGCAGGCAGTTCATTATCAATTGTGAGCGTAGAGTTGGAAAAGTTTGCGTTTTAGTGAAGACTCGTTCGTTGTTTCTAGTAATTTTGGATCAAGTCACATATCGCCGTGAGTGATTTTGAATTATATATAAATATGAAGCAAACTAGGATCGAAGCTAGAAACATAATAATTAATCATTTCGTGAAGGGGAAAAAATACCGCGAAATCGCCGACATTGAAAGATCGATTAGTACTGTGCAGTATGTTATTAAACGTTATGTATGTGAATTAAGGATTACAAATAAGCCCCGAAAATTTTCGGTGAACAGTACGAACGATGGATCGTTCGAAAAATCAAAGAATATCCTTTTTTAAGCGCTCCAAAGCTAACTGGAGATGTGTCAAAAGTACTGGGGAAAACATGCAGTGTAGAAATCGTTCGAAGAGTTCTTCGAAAAGAAAAAAGAAAAATAAACCTTTTATAAATACAAAGAATAGAAAGAAACAATTAGATTTTGCCAAGGAGCATTTGAAATACGATTTTGAGTTTTGGAAACAGCTTATTTACACTGATCAAAGTAAATTTAATCTCTTTACATCAGATGGCAAAGTAACAGTATGGCGTGGTCCCAAACTGAAAATGAAACTAAAAATTTACGACCCACAGTCAAACATGTGGGAGGATCGGTTTGGTTTGGGGGTGTTTCTGCATCTGGTGTTGGACCGTTAGAATTTATAGATACCACAATGGACAGATGGGTACATCTTAATAATTTGAGGCGAGTGCAGAAAAATTAGGGATATTGGAGAATTTCAAGTTCTACGCTGACGCTTACTCCACAAAGAATCAAAGATTGGCTTTTGTATAACGGTCCATAAGTTATTAAAACTCCCGCACAGTCTTCTGACTTAAATATTATTGAACATGTTTGGAATTCACTTGGCCAAAAAATCAAATCGCATAACATTATAAATAAAAATGATTTAAAGCGTACATTGCTGGAGGAGTGGGGAAAAATTGACCAAAAATATTTAGAAGAGCTCGTGAAATCGATCCAGCACAGATTGGAAGCAGTCATTGAAAATGGAGGATATCCTATAAAATATTGACTGCAGCAAGTAATATGAATTATAATGTTAAAATACATTTTTACGATTTTAGCTGTGAGTCAGCATTTTATTTTTCAAGTATAATCTATTATTTTTAGCAATAAACTTTAGTGGAAAAACATTAAAAAAAAACTTTTTTCATAAATTTAAACACTGTCCTTGCCATATGATTTACTTTGAATAAGTTATTGCAGTTTATCGGATAATGATAAACGTTTTATCATATATTTTCACGTTGTACGATTTTGGCTGTGAATCACTGTATATTTCCATGTTAAAGCAGCGACCAAAGCACAAATGTGATAGTAGCGACGAGATCGATTCAGATTGATTTCGTTGCTCGACGCTATCTTCGCTCCGTCTTGTTCGTACCCTAAGCGAATTAGCGCGTCGAGCCCACCGTCGGAGTAAAATGTTTCGACGAAGAGCTTTGTTGAAGTTGCTGAAAAAGCGTAGAGCCCGGCGTGTTTGGACAAGAGTAAGTATAAAATCAATTCAAACTTTATATCTGAGACTAACAAAATATTGTTTAGATGGAAAGTCCAACCTACTGGGAAGAATGTTTTCCGCGCTTTAGCGAAAACCAGTTGAAAAACGCCTTCCGCGTCAACCAGGAAACATTTGACTTCATAGCTGGTAAGTTGTGACATCTGGTACGAGAGGACACCAATTTTCGGTCTCCCATTCCGGTGGCGAAACGGCTACCCCTAACCCTTTACGCGCTGGGGTCATTAACCGAATGTCGAACAATTGCGAGGCGGACAAGAGTCGGTCAGATAGTTTTGGAAGTATATCGTGCACTATGTGAGGTTATAGCAAAAGATTTTTTGCAAATATATCCTCTATCAGAGAGCAAAATAGCGGAGTTCATAAACGGATTTGAGAATTTGGGTATCCCACAATGCTTGGGAGCAATAGACGGATGTCATATCGAGGCAAATGTACCCAAGGACGAAGCAACAGACTATTGAAATTTGGAAGGGTGGCATTCGGTAATTCTGTTCCCTGCAGTCGATTATAGGTACAGGTTTCCTACATAAATTATGGAAGCCCAGGCCGAGGCATCTCTATCAAAAAGATTGCACGAAACCTACCAAAATATTTCTAAATTTTCTAGACATATTGAAGGCGTAAGCATTCATTCATTTTTGATTGAAGATTCATTCAGCTTTCCCCTTTAATTTATACCGAAACGAAGATGAAAAACTGTTCAATTATCATTTATCTAAATGTCGGCGAGTAGTTAAGGGGCACTTGAAGGCACGATTCCGGAAATTAGGCAGAGGACTCGAGTTGCACATCAACAATGCTTCGACGATAATAAAAGCATGCTGCGTGTTGCATAATATCTGCAATGAGAGCAACAGCATTCAAAAATCATGGCTGAAAGAATTGCAGAAGAAATCCACAAGGGACCAACCCCCGAAGAAGAAACAATCAGGCTTGTGCAACAGGAATGGTTGTACGAGAGGCCATAGTGAAACATTTTGGTTAGTTCATAATCAATTTATGAATATATATTTAAGCAAAACTTTATTCATTTTTAAAACAGAATAAAAACATAATTGTTGAACAAATACTTAATTTTTTAGTTGCAAAATTCGTTCTTGACAAGTGGCAATTCTTTCAAGAAGCGCTAGATGTCTATCGTTTGCTTCATTTGCCTTTTCAGCATATTCTTAAAAAGCAAAAGCTTCTTTTTCTGAAAGAGCTAAAAGCTTCTTATCATTCATCTTTTTCTTTTTTTCTTTTAGAGCTCGAATTAGTTGTAGTGGACGTAGACAGCACTGATGGCCCCGCCATCGGAGAAACAGTCCATCGTCCGAAACTGAATCCGGGGAGGCCGTATCTGTTGACTCGGAACATTCGTTTAATGGCTGGCCTTATGCAGAATATGGAATCTCTACGAATATGAATAATGTACATGAGTGCGAATAAAATATTAAATGTTAATTAATACACTAACCTATACTTTCCTCTACCAACTCGTCTACTCTATTTGCCTTATATTTGCCCAACATCTCATGGATGACAGAGTAGAAATCCCACTCTGAGGGTGTTCCACCACATCTCCCAGATTTTTTCCGTCTTCAAAGCATTTCATTAATTAAACGTTAACGAAAGCACAATCAATTATAATTAAAATGTACCTTTATTTCTTGGTCAAATTTTGTATGCGGGTTCTTGCTTCCTCCGCTGAAAGAAAAACTTGATATTCCGTCATATCTTCGCACATTTCCGCAAGGACGTGCGAATTTCTGCGGCAGCTTCTCAGCTCCTGCAAATGGTTCCTCAGCACATCCACCAAATGGGCCGTTTCATTTCGCGACAAAATAGTCCTTTTTTTTCTTGTCCATGCTTATCCCGATAAATGTCACTTTCAAAATGAAATCATTCAATGACATTTGTCAATGAACTGTACATATTGGAAAGTTTGGTTACGATACTCACCACTGGCTGGAAACCAGCTCTGCTGGTCGTAAAATCTTTGCTATACCTGGCCAAACTTGCCCGGTATCAATAGCGTCGAACGGAGTAGATACCCCGTATCCAAGTCTTAAACTACTGATACACTGCTGGTATTGATACCATGGTATCATCCATACCACCAGTGTATCACCCAGTTCTAGGCTAATACAAGCTCGGCAAAGCGGTACAAACGGGGTATCTACGTCGCTGGACGGCATTGATACCACGAGAATTTTGCCTGGTATATCGAAGAATTTTCAGCCAGTGGTGAGTGTAGAAATTAAACTTTCCAATACAGATCATTAACAAATGTCACTGAATGGTTTTATTTTGAAAGTTTCACTTGTTTTGATATAAATTAGAAAAGAAGAACAATTTTATCAAGCAAATTTGACAAAAAATACAGGTTCGTTTTGATTTCATTTCACTTTTGATTCTACACTCAATTTGACAGTTTTCACTTTTGACAGGTGATGTCACACAATACCACGTAGGCGCAGTGCATCACCCTCCCAAGTTATCGATACCAAGTTACCGATACCGTGGTATCCATACCCTGGTACCAACACTACCAGTGTATCGTTAGTCTTAGGGTCCCTGGTTTGAATTCAGGTTCCGACGAGGGACCGCGCACCGAGCTTTGAGTCAAATGGAAATGAAGATTTAATACATATTTTTACCCTGCATGCGAGAAAAAGGGCGTAAAAATCAAATTATGTGTTCTCACTGATTATTCTGATTCACTTGAACTGTCGGAAACTATGTAAATACAATAATGCAATCCGCACACGGGTCGTTGAGCTATCGTCGTAGATGCGATATTTCTACGCTTGGTCGTCACAACCTATGTAAATCAGTGGGTGACCGCTAACGAAGCGTTAGCCTATCGTGAAGAGTGAGAAGCGTAGTCGGTTCACGTTGAGTGCGTCTCAAGCGTTGTGCATTGCAGGCCTCATGTCGAATGACTAATCGTTTTTGCAAGCGCGATGGATGACGGCAACGTACAATTCATCGGGGGAGGTGGGAAAATGCCCCGAATTGTATGATTTTACGACGCATACTGACGTTTTCTTGACGACGACCCGTGTGCGGACATGATACGAGGATGACGACCCGTGTGCGGACATGATACGAGGATGACGACACTCGTTTTCTCGCGAGCTTCACAAGTGTCAAACGCATCTCTCACGTATCGTATGGCTAACGACCCGTGTGCGCAGTGCCTAAGAATAATCTCTCGTCTGTCCAGATATTCTCCTACGGTAAATGTTGCAGATTTATTACTCTTTAACATCTTCATATCAAACTTCAAACATGTTTTCTTGCTTTGTATTTTTGTTTTTCCTCCTATAATTTATTGCAATAAATTCATTTGATTTATCAATTCATTACACAGAAAGCGAAAATCAATGAAAATAATAGACTTTTGTGTACAAATATAACATAAAAACACTTAAAATAAGGCATTTTTCTCCAGTATCGAGCATAATAATGCCAATAGTCAGCCATGCAGCACTCAGTAGTTAGCTTTTATATTTGAACACTAAAAAATACTACATACACAGTGGCGGTCATGAATGCTATTTCGAGTAAAATCAATTTGAAAATTTGACGTAATATTATAAATCAGTTTTAAAATATAAGAAACATTTTTTTTTAATTAAGGAAGATAATATTCTAATACTATTCCGTTACACTAAAACAATGAATCTGGAAATTCATGATTTTGGTGTAACGCATTTGGCAAATAATTAGTTTTTAGGTAATTCATAAAATTGCATTTTTGACTTTGTGTAGGCATAAAATGGAATTTAACATTTCCGGTTTTGGCAAATTGTTTGTATAAAAATTACGCGTACAGTGACATGAAAAACTGAAAATCACCAAAAAAGCACATTCATGGTTTTGGCGTACACCCGACGATATAATAAAAATTTAAATTATTGGATTTTTTTTGCAAAACAATCGTTTTATTTCTAATTTTTTTAAAGCTAATAATTTTGTAATCTATCGCATGACCATTCTGTTTAATTATTTATTTACAGCGAGTCGGCATTGAGTCTACCAAATATTCACAGCTTTCCTCTGGTGTTAATGCCCACTCTCTCCTGATTGCGGCCACCGTCTGGCTTTATTTCGTGGTTTGTGTTGATAAACCTTATCCTTTATTTGTTTCCATAAATTCCTAATAGGATTGAGGTCCGGCGACTGTGCTGGCCAATCGAGAAATGAAATTTGTTTACGCTGTATCCAATCTTTTACTATCCTCGCAGTGCGCTTCGAATCGTTATCCTGCAGAAATGTCGAAATGACTCTTCTGCAAAAGGTAACAGGATGATTTCCAAGATGTCCAAATATCGCTCTTTTGTCATTATGCCCTCAATCAAAGGTATTGGGCCTTCGCCGTGCCATGAAAATGAAGCCCATGCCATAATGCTTGCTCCTCTATGTTTATTGCTGATCAAAGACTTTGTCGGGAGGAAGCCTCACGTACTCCTTTCCATCTGACCTAAACATATTAAATTTACATTCGTCACTCCATGGGATATTACGCCACATTTTCTTCCAATCTTATTCGCTCCAGTATAAAAGTGTCTGCAAAATCTAGTCGGCAGGTAATGGGGCGGGAAGATTGGCCTCTACTAGTCTTCGACGAATTCTCCTTGGGCTAACATCAGCATTTATTTCCCGCAAAATATAGAAGAAGACGCAAATGAATTTTTTTCACTAGTTCGCACGATTTTCCGATCCAATGCTGGGTTCGTTTACGGCGGCCGCCATCGATTTTCTTTATTATCCTTCTTCTTTAGAGCATTCTGCACCATTCCCTAGGAACAGTGAGCAGCTTGCGCTATCTGGCACAGAGAGTAATTGTCATCCCTAAGACGTTGAATCTCAATCCTCTTCTCTGGAGAACAGTGTTTACTTCGCCCCATGTTTGAACTAGAATGTGATTAAAGATTTGGGACTAATTTGAAGAATTGGTTTTTTGGCTTGTCTCAAGAAACAAATTCGACCAAAATTCACAAAACTTAGCCAAAAAATACTTATTTAACAAACTGTATTTTTTATTTTGCCCAACTTGCGTTAAGCAACAGACTCAAACTGATTTATGTAAAAATACCTTAGAATTTCGTTCCTTGCTTCGAGAACCTTTTCCAACGCATCATTCCTGTAGATTAGAGTACTACTTGTAACGTATAAAAAGTTGACAAAAACAGCTGTTTGCCGGGAAATGCAGGGGTGTATTTAGTTTTTTTTTTCATCACCAGTGTATAAATTGATATGCAAATATTGAAACAGTTACACTATAATCTTAAAAATATTTGAAATATTATTGCATTGTTGACATACCAATGGCAGGTGTGCGATTTCCTCATACACTTTACCGATAAATTCTGAGTACTTTTTAAGTGATACCAAACTCATTATTTTTTTAACTTCCTTCCTGAATCTCAATCAATATGCACGGTCATAGTATCTCCCCGAAAACAAATTTCCCAGACAATTATGTCACTAATCAATTCATTATATTTTATCAAACCTTTCTGTGGTTCTTTTCCGTGCTTTTTCTTCCTTATCTTTTATACTTTTAAACTTTTTTATTAAAATATACCCTTCCTTTTTCAAGTCTTCTCAAATTGTCTCCTTTCTTCCGAGAATATTGCTCCAATCCTATTCAATGCTTTTGGTCAGAACGATTTATTGATTGTTGTTGGGGGATACGTAAATATTTTTAGGGCGGGTTTCATTTTCCGGGGCTGTTTTATAATACTATTTTTTCATCCTATTACGGAAATATATGTTGCTTGAGTATCGTTATCAATATTTTGACTTCGTTTACCTTTAGCAATTCGTTTACTAGGAACGTTTAAAATATCGATAGCTCCCAAGAGAATTAAATATTTCTGCAGATAATCGATTATTTTTTATGTTCGCCTCTGTCGCCACAGTTGTCCGTTTTGAGGTTTTGGCTCTGGCGCTGGTAATGGTAGCAAAAGATTCCTTTTGTAGAACGCCTGGTAGACTGGTTTTAAAAGGGCTTAGGTTCTACCATTATACGAACTACATTCAAGAAATCATCCGGTTTCCTCCTTTTTTGGATAACACAGTCTCTGGAACTATCTTTCGAGGTACATCTGCCACTCTTAAATGCAACCTATCCTATAATGTATATTGGACCACCGTAAAACCTGATTGCTTCTCTAATCTTCTGGTCATTACGAATGGCTTCCATAGCTTTGGAATATTGCTCCTTCGTGTTTTGGTATGGCAGCCTTTGAGATATGATTATAGTCTAGGCATAGAAAAACAGGCTCATAAAATTGAAATATAATAAAGTAAAAAAAATTTTAAAATGAGATTATTTATATATCTTCCTTATTATTATTTATTCATTCAAAAGCAAGCCGGCCACTAGAAGTGATTGATGATATATTATAATTGTTTGATCATGCCAAGATAATCAAATCTAACGCCGAATTTACATTCTCGGCAAATGTTGACGAGCCGAGAGTGTAAATGGTCACCGCGTCTATTGTAGCCTGTTTTTCACATGCCAAAACATGGCAAGCACGGGAGTGTAAATGGCTTCCTCGTCGGTTCTCATCTGTTTCATGGGGGTTACTGGGAGTTTATGAGGGTCTCGTCTTAGTTCGAGGACGCTCGAAATTTTGTCGGCTTTACGTATCGAGTTGAAGGGATTTGAAAAAAGATCTGGTGCTGGCTCCGTTGATATTTACCAATCGCTTACATATGGTCGAATATTTGTAATCAAATCCCACGCTTCAAATCTTCTCAATGCGGACAGGAAGAGTTGTATGGTATACTGAGCTAAAAAAGGATCTATCACTTAAATAAACAGTTTTGAGTGAAGACTTTGAATACTCGTCAAATGTTCTGGGAAGCAGTTTCCCAAGTTGCTCGACGAAACGTTCGCAGAGAATGTAAATCCGACATAAGATTTATTCCATTGTAGGTTTTCTCACAAGAAGAATCTATTCGGTTATTTTCCGCGTTTGTAATTTAATCTATCGCTTATGCTATGCTCAACTAGAACCAAACGTAATCAACAAACCTGGGTATTTCGAGCAGGAACTGCACGAAGTCCTACTAATCAACGATCTTCCACATTTTAGTAATAGTTTTCCTCTTCATAATTTTCTTTACCTCCTTCCTACCTTAGACTGTCTCCATCTCTAAATCAGTATGTACGGCCCGTCTGTATCATCGCTTCCTCAAACACATCGTCATAGTACTTTCCAGACAATTGAACATTGGTATAAGGGAAAGTACAATCGTTATCAATTTAAATTACACTTCATTGCAATAAGTTATATTTTTGTAATCATTGACACGTGTCTTTGTTTTTTTTTTTTTGTGATTTCAAGTTCTCTTTGAAGTCTTTTCTGTTATTGCAGATTGTAACGAGATCGGCAATGAATTATATAATGTGATATCCTATTGAATCGGGTTCATTTTCAATCTATTCGTTCTTGGAGTCGCAAGAGATAGGTTTCTTTCTAGCAGTCCTGGTTTTCCTATTAGTTTAGTTAAAACAGTCCGAGCCATGTTTGGTAATTTCAAATAGTTGCATAGTATTTCTAATTCGATGTTTTGTTTCGATATCTGACTCAATAAAATAGTTCCGTATGTGATACTTGATAGTATATAAATATTAAAAATCATTAATATAGTACTGATATCCAAGAATTCATATTTTCTTTCTAATTTTAAGTCTGATATAGTTTATGTGATGTATCTATGACATTTTTACATCTAGAATCAATCCAAGGAATCAATTTTTTTTCAGTAGGACTCCGTCGATCTGAACACAGAGATTTATAGGCCATTTGTTCTTCTGCTGGAACCTGACCTTTTGGACGTTTATAATCAGATCGTTACTCTAAGGATCCTTTAGATATTGAAGCTGTTCCCGTACGCCGTTTTACTGAAAACTGAAAATTTCCCACTCTTTCAGTAAATATGATGAAATTTCAGTTGGGTCCGAGCTACTGAAAAATACTGAACAGTGTCAAACGGTCTGGCGCGAGCAGCATATTTTTTGCGTAATGGTGTTATGAAGGTCGAATATTTTTATGACGATAATTTATCACCGCTTATGATGACTATTGTTCTGCCGAAAATCGAAAACTGACACTTTTGGTTGTCAATTTTCATGAAATGCAACGAGAGCGTTCCCGTTCTTTTCATGAATTTTCATGCTTCAGGAAAATTCACTGACTGAAAGTACGGGAACATTTCATGCTGCAGAGATAGTTCACCCTTTCCAGAATATAAGAAGAAGTGTTCAGAGACTTTACCAGAAAGCTGGAGTTGTTCACAAAAGCAAAAATTTTACTACATTTACAGAAAATTTAAATAATTTTATTTTTAAGTTTTTGCCAAATCTGAATAAACAGTCTACTATATTCACTGAGGGGAAGGATGTGACAAAGCAAATTATTTAACGTGCATGTACATAACTTAATTTTGTTTAGTACCTATATGGGTTATAATAAATGCGCATGACTAACAATACCTTAACTAATTATTCACTAATTAATCACACCAAAAACGTTTCATTGATTTTGTTTTATTTAAGGAAAAAAATATCCATTTTGAGAGTTTGGTTATAGGATCACACCTATATATACTTTCTATTCGCTTCAAAGATGATGATTGCTAATATATTCTTAAATTGCAGAATACGCAATGAACATACAGACGATGCTACAATTATTTGCGCAACGCCTTTTCCTGAGTAAAACTCAAGGGAAATCATTTTGGCTTTTAGAATTAAGCGTAATAGTACATATTTCTTTTTTTTATAATAACATCTAACTTAAGACAATATCGAAGAAAAAGTAATAAAAAAATTCCAAATAAACATTAGCAAATGAACTTTTTTCCCAGCTCTAGCTGCATATTTTTTGTGCTATTTATCTGTTATATAATTCAATCAACTGCAATTTTGCCGCTGAGAGTTTGATTTTTTTTAAATTAGTTACTATCTTTTTCGGCAATTTTTTTTCGAAAATCGTATTTTGCAAAATATACAATTATGGGTCATTTACTTGTGAAGGTAAATAAGTGCAAATACACATATTTTTTCACAAAACGACATCAGTGTTGGTTTTTGATGACATTTTTGAGATCTTGTGATTTGAAGCTAAATTTTTAATTTAAAGACCAAAAAATTCAAAAAAGATGCTCGTAGGGCAAGAAGTCAAAACGAAAGTTGGAAGATGAGGCGGCAGAGGCATATAGTCATCATGCGGAAAGGCTTAGAATGTTCACAAAACAAAATCCCTTGAAAATTAGAAAATCTAGTTTTGTTCAAATTTTTACGATTACCCGCCTTCTTATGTATCTAAGAAATCAGAAAGCTTCAACGTCTTTGATTATAGAAATTTTCAGGGTTTAACCCATAATGACTAGGAAGATCTATCCATTATTGACCGTTGAAAATATACCTACTACATTTATTTAAAACCCAATGTTTTGAGTATTTACGTAATATTTTCACTTACCTTTCCTTAATAAGTTAGAATCGGCATGTCTTTAAGCACATAAGTTTTATATTTCTTGTGTCTGCTCTTCTAGATGCAATTCGTCGCGGCTAGGGCACAGCAGTTACTTCTGCACAGCGATCGTTGCTGTAGCTGTCGATAGAAAGGCAGAGCGAACACAGTTGTAAAGTCCCATAAAACTAACTTGTTTATGCCAATAATCCAAATTCGATAATTTACATCCCATCAAAGATTCCCCGACCAGATTGGGAAATCAACGACATCATCATGAAACGAGACAAAACGAAAAAAACATGTTTTAGAATCTCTTTCGGCTATAGCATTCTTTCGTTATTGAACCTCTTTCATAGGAAAATTTTAAGCTAGTGTGTGCTGCTGTCATTTGTAAGAACAGTTAAATTTTCATAGAACCTATCCGAAAATGGGCGCAAGAGAGTAATGCTGGCGTAAAGTAATAAAATAAAAACAATCTTAGCCATTTCACCCGCCATGTCGTTTGGCAGGCACGCGATTTTGACATTCCCCCCAATTTTTTTTTTCGTATGTACATTTTGAATGGAAACGCACACGTCCGCACCCGCAACAAATGCTCCATTCACTCACGCTGATCCGGTCGCTCTAACGTCTTCCACTTCGCAGACAGGTCATGCTGTGACCGAACCCAAATATCCAAGTCACGAATATCACGCACGTCCCAACCAGGTCACGTTTTCAACTATCGCCCCGTACAGTCGACTTCCGTAAATTTGTAAATATTTTACATTTCAAAACCCGTCAGAATTCCGTCGCGATTGCTTCAGCCATAGAAAATGCGAAGACTTAACGAATGCCCACTTCGGCCAGAACCGGCGGCCATTTTGGCTCGCACACATGCCCGTAGTTTCGTGTGAGTGATAATGGCTAGACCTTCGCGGTTTTGTTTACAAGTATGGGACTGTGAGACACTGGTGAAAGACAAGGACCACAAACTGTTTGACATGGCTCCGAATATCAGAAGAGGAGAACTTCTCTAATACACTTTTACGTTTCTACGTCTAATTTCTTCCGTATTATATCGCAATTAAAACCCCATTACTAGACGGAGAAGCCGTGGGACGTTTATTTCGTCTTGCAAAAATAATTCAAACTAAATTCTTCTCGTTGAAAACTAGGGCAATTAGGCGCAAATGAAACCAATGAATGACGACAGAGTCGACGGCAACGTAATCCTCCGTATTTTTGTTTACGATACCCTCATGTATGTGTCAGCCGCATGTACAGTCAGTGTAATAAGTGCTATCCACTTCTCACACACTACTCTAAGTGGGGAGTGTGCCACGGGATATTAATTACATTGAATTTCCGATTCCGAATCGCCGACCCGATCCCCAGCGCCCCCTGGCTAGCGAATCCAATCCCGGGATCCCGGATCCCGGGATCCCGGGATCCCGGCCAATTTCTGGTCCCGAAAATCCCGGGATTGATGAGCTCTAATCCCGGGATTTTCGGGATCAGAAATTGGCTGGGATTTCGGGGCCGGGAGTCAAGCATTATCGGCAATCAAGTTACAGCAAGACTCGAAAAGTGCAAATAGAATCCATATTTATGAGAAAACAATTAGCTCACATCAAAATGCGTAAAGAATAGAGCAAAACAAACCGATGTAACAGTTAACAAGAGAATACAAAGGGGTTTGTAAATAAATAAGTATGGACTGTTTCACATTTAGTGCATTCGTTACATCGAATGATTTGAGGAAATTAATACTAGCGAATGCATACACAGATTTACCAAAATCCTTAACAACAATCAAAAAAAAGGTTGTTGGCTATGCAAGCAGGATAAAGAAAATAATAAAAAATAAGATATAACAGGCTAGTATCTCAGGTGAAAGGTTCAGTTTAATGTTTGATGAATGGACCTTGACTGCAAATAGGCGCTATATAAATATAAACATCTACTTAGTAAATTCTTACTGGAGCTTGGTGGGAGTAAGAATATCAATGACAGCTGGAAACTACCTAGATATGAGTTTAATGTTTCTCTAGGAAAAGACATTGTTACCATCGTAACTGATGGGTCAAACGAAATGCGAAAAGTAGGCAGACTAGTTGGTACAGAGCAACATATTTGTTTGGCGCATAGCATCCACTTGGCAATTTGCGATGTTCGCTATAATATGAGGTCCATTCCAGATTAAAGAGTTGATGAAGCAGCTGATAGTCTGAACGACGACCACGAAGATTTGGATGGTCCTGAATCAGCTAACTACGTTGAAACCGGTCGCCTGCAAGACACGCTAGATCAGACGAAGGACATCAGCGCATGCATAAAGAAAGTTCGTTAGGTAGTTTTATATTTTAAAAAAGCTCCAACGAAAAATAATAACGATCTTTAAAACTATGTCGGATCCGAGCAAGGCATTTAACTGTCTCCTTTAAATGGATTGTAAAACAAGATGAAATAGTCTCTTGACAATGCTCGAATAGTTTCCCATTTTGAAAAATAGTATACATTAATAGGCCTGCAATATTCAGAGCAATTAGAAGCAACAGAGTTTGATTCGATTCAGAAAATTATTGAAGTTCTACTCCCTGTAAAATTGGCTGTGGCGGCCTTTAGTCGCAGACTTGCAAATTTATGCACTGTTAATACTTCATCAAGATTTGTATTTAGGCTGTTAGGAGAAAAACAGTCCATTCTTCTGAATGCTATGAAAATTGCAATATTGACCCGAATAAAAGAGCCTCAGTGGTATGCTAAGCTATCTCCAGAATCCACATTGTAGCAGCGAAAATTTACCAAATGAAATAAAATCTCAATTTTTGAAACCAAGCAACGCAAATATTAAAAAAAATACTACAATGATCTAGATGCTGAACCCTATGCTTGGTAGCCAAAGAAATGAAGAGAACCCAGTAGATACCCATATTGATCAGAACAAGATAGTCGTCAATTAACGCTACAAGAAGAGCTGCAAAAGTATGAAAATAATCAATCATGAAATGCCGCAAGAAACTAATCGAATTAAAACCATTGCAAAAGAAATGAATCTTTTCGAAAGTGGTGGCACTTGCATAGTTTGGAGCAGGCGTACCAATATTTCTCGACCGTTTCCGAGGCGTCCAAAATCGGGAATAAATTTAGAAGCAGGCTTGGAGACGATACCTTAGATGCTATGCTATTGCTTCAATGTTACTTCCGAAAAACCTAATGAACTTTGGCCGAATTTTTTATATGTTACTTTATTATGTATCTCAATTCTAAGAGATGTGTTTTGTTGTTGTGGTTTTTTGTCGTGATTTTTTGTTGTAATTTGTAATAGACGTAATTTTTAATATCTGTCTTCATACTGTCAACGTTTTCGATAATTAAAATTATTGTTTTTATTTGCATCAATAATATAAATTAGTAATAATGCAATTTTTTATACAGTTTTGAGCTTACTTATTGTTGTAGTTTTGAAATGATGGCAAATTATATAATCTGTTTACTAAAAACTTGACTTATTTTGTTGTGTTGTATTTTGAATTTCAAATCCCGGGATCCCGGGATCCCGGGATTCGAGTTTTTTAATCCCGTAATCCCGGGATTGAAAATATGGTTCGGGATTGGAATCCCTACCCCTGGCTCAATGACATGCTTCGGCTCGGACTCTGGCTCCGCTAGCTTTGCTATCATTGCCTTCGTCGTGTCGTCATCCAGGGACAACGTTCAACGTCGCCTAACGCCACAACGACAGCTCTCCTTGTTCGTGACCGTGACCCGAGGGTCAGCTTCAATCAACTTAGAACCTATGTGGTTTCCCAAGGCACCCCTTGTGGCTCAATAACGCAATTAGCCAAAATCACAAATCACTACCAAAAGAATACCAAGCAAGTTTTCTAACTAACGAATCCAACATGAAAAGCAACACACCATAATTTTTCTCTCATTTCTGCCCGCAGGGCTCTAGGCGGCGTGCGAAAGAGACGGATGCCAAAAGTTTCGTCGTCGCAGCAGTAGCCGTTGTTGTCGCCTCGTTGAACGCCGTTGAAGCTCACTCAACGTATTGTTGAAGTTGAATGATCCACCGACACATACACGCACGCACACATTCACACTATCGGTTGGTTAATTCTTCTTATTTTTATATTCCGTCGATTATAAATTTCCACTTGATTCTACACTTTGAAATTTTCCGAAACCTACACGCATTCACCTCACTTCACTGCCCAGGTTTATCTCTCTGCACAATCCAACTAATATTTCGCGTTCAGCCTGTCACCCGTCGGGTCAACTGCCGAGAATCGAATGGAGACGTCGAAACTGCTCCCCAAGTACACATTACACCGCGAAATTCTCGCAATGGTCGACCGCGGAAAATCACATTTTCCCGAACCACATCTTAATCACGACACAGAACACTTCGCCCCGAATGACTTTCACAAAACATTTCTCCCCGGCCTGCGAAATCCCCACGTGAAATCGTTTTCCTGTTTCTAATTCCTGTGAACGAAAATCACTTGGGAGGCTCAATCGTCGTCGTCGTTTTTACCCCCCGTTTTCTGACACACTTTTCCGTATGATCGGCGCTTTTTTCACTTCCAAATCATTCTCTATCGACTTTTCATTGTTTTTCGCCACCAATTCACAGCAAAAGTCATCCGAGATAACCTGCACCGCACGAATTTCTTCAGTTTTGTTGTCTTTCAGACTCCAGGAAAACTCGCGTTCGCCACACGAAGAAAAAACTTTTCTGTGTTGGCTTCTTTCGACTGCGAAGACGGGAAAATCGCGACCGCAAATTTTCACAACAAAATCACGTAAGACCGGTGCTCTCAATCTTCAATACATTCAACGGCCCGGAATTATTGTTTTGCCACCGAAAGAAATTAACATTTCATGTTAAAAAATGATTTCAGAATAATCAACTTTTCCACTAATTCCCGCACGGACCTGGACACTTGAACAATAACAACGACCGCCATTTGCATTTCGTAGCGCAGCGAACGATTACAGCGTGAAACGGAACGAAGGTGAAAAAAAGAGAAACTGACATGCGTATTCACTCGAATTGCGAGGAGTGCCAACTGTCGCGAGTCCAATTCCACCATATTCATTCTCACAACGAAACGAAACCAGGTCCATATTTTCGAATTGATCGCGAATTTATTAAACTCAATCGATAATTAGCCTTTGGATGTTGTATATTACGACACGAATTCAGCACACCAACGAGTTATGCGGTCAGACACTAAATCTACTCAAAATGTGAAATGGAACCTTTAAGCTATGTAGCCAAATGGAATCGAATATATGCGTTCGGAATTTGTATGAATTTCAACACTTAAGGCGGCAAAAAATTTGAAATTAAGTAGAAATTACAAATACACGTACTAAAGGCAGAGGTCCAAAGCGAATCATATAAATTAGATGTACACATGAAAAATGCTTTATTAGATAAGTAAAAAAAACATATTACACAAAAAGAGTAATATCAATGAAACACTCAAATATGTCAGTAAGATGGTTGTGTTTGATGGTTCAGAGCCAGTTTCTGAACATTCGGTTCCATATTTCTAGAGAGATGAAGGCGCAAGTCCTCTCTTCCCACGATTTGGAGTCAACTTCTTTTGTTTGTAATTAAATCAGCCACAGCACTGAATAACCACATTCACTCGAAGAGCGAGGAGGATGAAATTAAAATGTGTTTGACAGTAGCCTACAGTCCTCAATAGAGGTGACTGATCTTACTTTGAAGCCAAAATTCAGTGAGACGATCACCAGTCTGTAAGCTGGTTTTCAAAACTACAGTTGAAAGTTCAACCAATTCCTCCTGAATCTGAGCCACTGCTGTCTCAACGTTTATAATAGGGTTCATGACCCATTGAGGGACTTCCAGCGACAAAATATCCTCAAAACGCTCAGAAAAGACCTTGCGCGGACTAGATACTGACTGTAAATTTGTGTTTCATCGAGGGGGATTTCAGTGAAAAAGAATCTGTGCCTTCGAACTCTGCCAAGAAACTGTAAAACAAAGTCGGGAAATATTCCTCAAACGATAACGGATTGATTGAGTGGAGAGTGTGGAAGAGGTATTGAACCTGAATCTAATTGAACCTGAATCTACGTAAACACTTTCCTTCTCGAATTTTCATCAATTTTTTATTATTTCATATTTACGATCTATACAAGAATAGTCTACATTTGACTTCAATCCTGAGCGGCGACCAGCACACCAGCTTTCTTCATTCTTTCGAACGACTTCTGCGCATCGTAATTCCTGAAACACAAAATTATTTATATTTTTATAGTAGCTACCTCAAATTTTCAAAGTTTATGCTCCTTACTTGTAGAACTCGGCATATTTCGCCTTCTTAACGTCGTTTACTGTGAACTTGTAGGCTGTGGTGATGGCGACCACCAATCCAAGTGAAACAATTAAGTTCCTCTTGATGGTCGCATTGTGGAGACCTCGCATAACGGGCTTTGGAATGCTCTTGGCAGCTTCAGGAACAGATGATGCCATTTTCGATTAGTGGTTTTTCTTGAACGCCTGTAATTTGTGAAAAGTATCGTCAAAGTAATTGTCAAAGCAATTACGTAATGCAACGAGTCTTATCTAGATTTGAATGAGTTTACTTCGAAACTTTGTGAAAGTAACCGGGTGCGCAAAGAACTTTGAATAATCAAGCCATAAAATGTTTTCCATTTGCACCGAATTATAAAAATCCAAGACAAATTTCACTAACCTCGAACCGCACACACAAATATCTATGAAAAGTTTCGTGGATCTTCTTCTTTCCAAAATGTCACATTCGCTGAGGCTGGAGCTGCCACATTGAAGGGGCCTTGCCTCGCCTCGATTCATGCTAAATTAATACAATTTGGTGCAGTCGGTCTCAGATGATCATCCAATTGCATCTTTTGGTCTGGTTCATTCCAATTAGACATTTCACTTTGCAGATAAATTCATTGACGTACTGGAAACATTGTCACAGTGACAGCAGAAATTGCACGAAGTGGGTTTTATCGCTAGCAGCATACTTGAGAAAAGCTGGAATTTGGGTCGGTTTTGCGAGCGAATCGTGATTATTTCGTATTGTTCGTGAGGAATACAGAACAAATAATCAGCCACAAATTTGCCAACAACAGTGAACCGTCTGAACAAACGAACAAAGAAAGATGAGGTAAATATAATAAGTCCCTCTCGAACATAAGTAGGGAGAACTTGGATCTGTTTTTGTTTTTTTGGTGGAAGAAAAGTCCAAAGTGAGCAAAGAAACGGCTCACACGATTAGGTATTTGATATACTTATATATTCCCGTTTTCAATGTTCGCAGAAAATGTTTGATCGGCCACGATGTCGTGATTGGACGCCCATGGCTACACAACAGCTTCGTCTGCGTAATTTAATTAAAATCACAGGTCACAATATTGTGTGTCAGCCAAAATGCCAACTGTATTTCACACTGCACTGGACCGCTATGTCGGCCCCCTTTTATACAAGTGAGAAAATGGAGTCCCACGGCAGCAATACCGTCGACTGGCTGGAGATAAATTGTCAGCTTATCTTAAAATCAACCCAGACTTGTGTTTGCATCCGTGTTTGGGAGCACACTCCAACGGCCGAAGAATGTACGCCCCGTGGTCGTAGTGATGAGTTGCTTCGTTCAAGGCGGGAAAGTTCCACACCGCCACAGTCCAGCGCAGACAAAATGATTTTCATCTGGGGCGTATATTTCTCGGGTCTAATATGCCTAACAAAACGATCCGAGGCTGAATTCTTGAAGAACTCACTATCATTTCAAATGCACGGCGGATACTTCGCCTCGCCAGCTTCTTTGACACAGGAGACGATGCGAAAGCAGCTTGCGCTCAACTATAAAATGGACCAAAAAGTGTTGTCGTCGACTTCGTCGAGTCCAGCGAATAGTCAGCGCAGTTCGAGTGCAAGCAGCAGTGTGGAGAGAGCCTCGCGTGGCGCAGTCTCAAAAAGCTGTGATATCTTTAGCAATATAAGTAATAGTGATGTAGTTAGTCCTAGAGTGTCATCGCATCCCGCACCAACAACGACCGTACGCCATAGGCACGAAAAAGATTTCCAAATAAACTCGCCCCGAAGTAGTCGGAGCTGCAGCCCGGTCCGATCAGCAGACGATAATGCCAGCTTTCCTTTGCAGGTCGACTTGAGCAAGGACCTGTTGAGTATGTTGAAAATCCGCTACACGGATAAAAATTTCTTCGTATCTGAAGTACGGCCGAGCTACAATGCTGAAAAACTGCTCAAACTGCAGGAGTTGCAGCGCCGATTCAAGCAAATAAATGAGTATTCGAAAGAAATCACCGAAAAAATTTGCATGAAGAGCGCGTTCTGCCTTAATTTGGACCTGATCACAAGCAAAGGATTTCTGTATAGGCCGCGAGGAAACCCTTCAATGGGTCGAACTTTGAATCGTCTGCTGTTTCAAGAAAACCAAGTCAAGCCTGAAGACATCCTAAAGGCGCAGGAGTTGAAGCGGCAAATCGAAACAGCCCGCTTCCGACACACACTCCTTAGCCAAGAACGCGGCAATAAACGTTCACAAATCGAGCGGCTGGAGAAAAATTTGAACAGGCTTCACGATAGCAACATCGAAATGGGATCCTGGCTAATGTCCTGCTATCGGAACTTGGGACGAGAAAAGGAAGCCCTCGTACAACAGAACATATCGGTTGAAGAGAGAAAAGAGGTCGTGCAAGCAATTGAAAGAGCTTTATCTGAGCGACGGATACAGTTGTTGCGTGAACTCAAAGACATTTATCCGATTAGGAGGCACTCGATTGGAAGTTATGCCATCCACAAAGTCATATTGCCAAATATATTTGAAAACAGTGAATCGACGTCATACTGGACGAATAGTACAGACAATATTCGAGGAGTCGTATCACCCCTGGCGTATAGCGTAGCGTTAGGGTATGTAGCACATGTAGTGCAAATGTGTTCTGTGACCTTAGACATACCGCTTAGGTAAATGCGATTTGTAGCATTTAGCCAAGAGGCCGTATAAACGTCTTTTCATATTTTCGCAGAAATCCAATTAGACATGAAGGATCTCGTTCGAGAATCGTAGATGTCATCAAGGAAATTCCAAACGCACCGCGAGAGTAAGTTTGAAACTTGATCTGATTATGAGTGCTTATTCGGCTTATGTTTGCGTTTCCCTTAGGTTTCCCCTTTACAGTCGAACAAGTCCGCCGCCAAACACTGTGCTCTACGCTGTCTATCTCCTCAACCAAAATATAGCCCAGCTAAACTTTCAAGTGCATAATGTTAAATGTGATATTCGAGAAACTTTGTCCAATCTACTGATCCTGCTCAACGGACCGCCGTCATTGGTATTGACGCCTTCGATTGAGAACGGAACGGATTTGAATGAAACTCTGACTGTAAATGCTTCAATTTCGGGTTCGTCGGTTGACTTGAACGTACCCATACCTTCACAAAGAAGTTATCCTATAGACGTCGTGGACGCGAAGCTCGACGATCAAAGGTATGTTTTATTTAGTTATATTCATATAATTTCTTTGGAAACATGGGCACCTAAATATCTTTTCAGAATTTCCCGCTCGGTTGGTAGTAGCTTCACAGATGAGCAGTTATCTGCAAACAATGGGAAAAGCTTTCACAATTCAGAACCGATTTTATCCTTTCATAATAATCTCCGGGTGACGACATTTAGTGAAAACGGTGATGTGTGAAAGGAACTAGTTGATTATTTTCTATAAGATAAAAATAAAAAGTAATTAGAATGCGCTTTAATATACTCTTTAGAAAGAAGAATTGTTGTGACTCAAGTAGACCTAAACAACAACAAAACACACAAAAGAAACCATATTTTAATTTGAACTTAGCGCTTACCAAACTTTAATAATTGTTTCATATTGCGTATTCCTATTAGTTTTGGTTTGATGAGAGCCTGTATTTTAACTGCCGAGGTGAGAATACATCTAAGATGTTCATTTTCTAAAAAATTAATATTAGAAATACCATACGTCTGTTATTTATTCTGCTTTCATTTCAAAAGTTGCATTAGCTTAAAGCCCGGTGTTAATTGAGAGCTATTGCCATAGATATTATTTAATTTATAATTTGTACTTTGTTCCTAATTTAAGTCTCCTGTCATTCTTAAATACGATTTTCAGTTGAAAATTTTCTTGGCAGTAGAGGTAGCAGTAGGACAAACGTTTAGTACCAGTGGGACAAAATTTTTAATGACATCGATCAAAAATTTAGTGAAAATAAAAACATAAGGATTAAGCAATCAGGCTATAGAATTATCTACACTTGGTCCTGCTATAATGTCATATGGAAAAAAGAAAATGTTTCAAAACTAGTTTATAATTTATTGAAAGATAGAATAGGCATTCGTCTATAGCATTGTGTATTTATTTATCTCAAAGAAAAGTATGTAGCATACACTAATACAAGCGTGCTATTGCCATTATCGCAAAAATTAAAAGAGATTTTATTCATCTAAAATAACGCAGGGTGTCGAATATTCTATATATTGCATGTGATAATATGAAAGTAATTCTATGATTATTTTCGTCGCCAAGTCTAATTTTTATCAGAGTAATGCTGTTTTGGATGAAAAGCAAAACAATAAGATATGAAGTAACAGAAACGTGTAACAGCACTAAGAAGCAATCTGAAGATATGAGATTTTTGAATGAGATGTTAATATTGTCTTATGCATTAGATGTTGATTTCCATGTTTTGGTTTTCTCTGAAGCGTGAATTAAAGATGATAAATTTTTGACATAGACGGTTATGCGAAAATAAGGAAAGCTTATTATTTTAATAGACCTAATGAAGTGACAGTGTTCTTCCACGGCGTTTTGGATTTCAAGGAATTTCTTAGTAATATATTTCAAGCAAGAATTTGCACTTGGCGACTCACTTTGCCTGATCAGGAAAATATGCTCATTAAAGCGATATATAGGTTAGTGATATATCAATATCCTTTCACATCTTCCTTAGAATGTTTTCTTGGCAGCCATAACTATGACAATAGTGCATTGATTGATTGAAAAGATTTGATTTCATTTTAGTTGTACATTCTTAACCTAGCTTAAAGTATAATTAGCTATGATAACTTAAAGTCTAGCGGCTATACTATTTTGGCCTGCTGGCTCTTATGTTTTTTTTTATATATATATATATTCTTAAACAGTTTTTATCTTACACCTAATAATACTACTCAGCTTGTACAATTACTGGGATTACCTGGGCAATATCGGCAATAGTGCATTGGTTGGACGTATTATAGTGCACTGCATGCATTGGTTAGATAATGTTTTTGAAGGGAACTATTTGTTTGATTAGAGGTTACGTTGTAACTTGTAATTTTAGTGAGTTAGAATACAGATTCAACATTTAATCAAAGTAAATTTTAACTATTGTCATCTTCGAGGATTTAAATTTGTCAACTATAGTGGACATTTTGATATAGGCTTAACTTAGATGAATGTGCAAGATGTTTCGAACTTCCTTCGAATAGGGTGGTGGTGAGATGATTTGGTTTTCAAATATTCTTGGTTTACAAAACAGTCACACGATAATGGCAGTACTTATGGAATATTTGTTTATATTTACACTTGCTAAATTGGAAACGCCAAAAGCCCAGTTTCTCATTCCTCTCAACAGTCTCAACTCAAATACGATTCCAATGAGAGCTACCAAACACGCGCAGTACCTATGCGCAGTACACATCGATTCCAATGGGAACTTGCTCATCTTCGGAAATTTTCTTCTGCTCATTGCTAAATGTCAGTTGTTCCAACTAGAGTCACGTCAAACGCGACAGTAGACTCGTGAGATACGTCCTGGTACTTGTCCAGATAGATAGCCGTGGTTGCGCGCATTATATCTTATTATCTAAAGTTACTATCTGATAATAACACTTTTAGTGTCATTTGCGGTTTCCAGTTACAAATAGGAGTGGGCTGATGTGGTGTTTTGTAAAATATAAAAACCTTGTGAAAAAACGATAAAATTAGCTTAAGATACTTGCTGTGCAATGGATCAGTGCGAAAAACGAAAAATATTTTGTCGACAAGGAAAAAAGCTTCCGTAGTTCCGCTTCAGACGTGAAGTTCTCTTTCCTGATGCTATTATCAAATTCTCTTGATTAGATTGTGCAACCGTCGGAAAAAACTGTGGTTGAAATAGTGTATATTTTCGGAAAAATTTGTTCACATGTATCTATATGTGAGGCTATCAAGTTGTTTTGGTCAAGGAAAATTAGCTGTAATGCAGAAAGTGGTTGTTGGTAATTGGTGCTTGTTAAACAAATAGTGTGTGTGTGGTTGGGAATTACACAGGGAATACACGTCTTTTAAGCTTTTCAAGAAGACAATTAAGGATTCTAAGCAGGTGCGTAAAAAAATGTATGATGCATGCCCATGCAGAATATTTCGATTTTTCGAAAATAAAAGCAAGCGCGTGCTCTGATGTTTCTTGGCTGCAGGTCGGCGAGTTTATTTTAGCGCCGCTTGGCTGTTTACAGAAGTCTAAAAAATTGTAAAAAAAAACGACTAATACGACGAGTACCATGGATTGTATTCAAAATATGAAAAATCGCAGCAACAATGGGAGTTTTGTTTACAATTTATCAAGATACATGCATACATGGATTTTCATTGTTGCTTTTGGCCTTGAAGAAAAGCAAAAGCTGTTTTTTTATCCTTCGAAAATGATTTGCACATGCACCTGAGTGCGTGTGAAACAGGTGGGGTCTGATGCACCTGTAGAACATTTTTCTGTGTTTTCGATGGTCCTTTTAAAATGCCGTGATTGAATCAGTGTGAATTGTCCTGATCCGTGGGAAGACACTTGAAATTAGTTGGAGTTGACACATATCAAAGCATTTCAAATATTTTGAAGAACGTAGGCACTGGAACGGGGTAGTAAACACTTTATATAGGCTTCCATCTAATACGCAATGAATCGGGCATTTTTCGCCCATGGATCAGAGTTACAGAGTAATTATTAGATAACAAACTATTATCCCGAGCCTCAGCTTTCAATTGTTGGCTACCATCTAGCATGCAGTACTACTAAAATTCCTGCTAGGCACAGATTGAATGGATTGAAATAAATATAGTCAGTATATTGTTTTAAAAATTATCATATGAATGTTTCAATGATTGCAAGAAACAATATATAGCTGACCTCAATGATAAATTCAAGTCACGTATTAGATCAGAAACAACATTAGAAATAAATAAATGAAATATATTCGTATCTATGTTGTCTGTTTACGCATGTTGACTTTCACAAAAGATTGTTGTCGACCTACATACAGTGGGTAAAAAAAGTTAAGGCACGACCACTTAGTAAGAACAAAAAACCTATTTTTCATGCGACTTTAATAATAAATGATTGTGTTTTTGCATTTAATTAAAAGTTTTGCATTTGTTTAAATGTTTTGCATGTTAAATATTTAAATGTTGTTTAAATGTTTTGCATGTGTTTTGCATGTTAAATAAAAAAAACCGGTAACGAAGAAAACATTTTTTCAGTGAAAATAGCGCAAAAAAAGTTAAGACAGCGCAGTTTTATCTAAAATTATTTGTAATTCCTGGAAAAAATACCGTTAAATGTACTTAAAATCATGAAACTATGATATTTCTATTCAGTCTAGCTTGAAAAATGTTGTAAAAGGATTTTTTATTGAGAGTGTTGTTAAAAATGAGTGTGAAAAGGAAATCGGTAGGTGCAGAAATCCGTGAATGAATTTAGCGACGTTGGAAAACATGAATGGCTTATTCTGAGATTGGAATACTAATGGGAAAATCAAGATATACAGTGAGAAATGTAATAAAATATAAATCAACCAAGTTGTTTATAAATGTAATAAAATATAAATCAACAAAGCATCGGTCAGAAAGGCCTAAAATCTTATCTGAGTGTGAAAAAAGTGGATTATCAGAAAAAATAATGAAAAACCCTAAATTAAGTGCCCCCAGTTTGTGCCCCCAGACAAGCCGGGGTCTGGGCCCCGGGCGGCAGATTCAGAGGGTCGCAGATTCAGTTGGCGGCAGATTCAGAGAGCGGCAGATTCACAGGGCGGCAAAAACAAGCTTAGCAGACAAATACACTACTCAGCCTTATCGCAACTTTGCGATGACTGAGGCGCGCAGTATAGTAAAATAATAAAAAAATAAAAATATAAATTGTTTATTTCGGACAACTAAATGATTCATAGTGTGGTAGTGAGGCTTATAGTAGGTTAGTATCGCTAAAAACACAAAGCACTTTAAATATAAACATAAAAAACATAGATAAAATCCATTTCGCTGCGCCGAAAGCGATTAAGGAAGCGTGCTGGTTTCCGTGATCACCCTCCGCACAAGGCTGCTCCATAGTGGCAAAGTGAACCTAACAGCGATACATCCTACTTCCATCCCATCATCATCATAAAGATATTATTACATTGGACGCGCAAAATGTCCAGCAATCTTTTGGCATATCTGACCCACAGTTCTGTGTAAAAGCAATATGCCTAGAAAAGCCTTACCTTAACTTGCTTCGTACAACAGGAAAATCTGCGAGCCAATATATCGTCGCTGTTAAATCAAACCGGCATATCTGCAAAAATTGAGTTTTTGAGTTTTTGGTATAAAAAAATTCCTCTTTTTCCCGTCTATTTTTATGTCGCACTGGCATATCGTATAGTTGAATAAAAATCCGTCTAATGGTGCTGTGCCGGTTTGCATTTACGAGGAAACAGCCCACACGCGAAAACTTTAAAGCGCTCTGGTGAAAAATATGCATTTTGCAGATATGCCGGTTTGATTTTACAGCGACGATATTATCTCTGACTGGCAAAGCCCTGATATGCCCTATAGTACTTTAAGCACATAAATTATTCTCTTCGGGGCACGTAGGCATAGATAAGACAACAATTGCACTCGCCCGGTGCCCGCGAAACTCGCGGTCACGGGGGCTGGTTCAGTCGCAGTGTGCAAGTGAAACGTACTTACATTTGAGGGCAGTTAGCGTCCTTTGGAAAGGGATGCCGCTATATTCAGGCAAATCCTGCGCATTGTTATGGATTCTGCATTGGATTTTGTATTCGTGGGTCCCACAAAACCCCTAGCGACCTCATCACACAATGTCCTCAGCCTGGTCAAGAGAACTTCTTGAACTTAGTTTTCCTGATATCCAAACATAATTCAACTCTTAAGTTTCAATGGCAACACTTAAAAAAGGGACAAATATCATATTTATCAAAGACAATACAGAATAAAATTATTGACAGAATGGCAAAACAGTTGGGAATATCATTCTAAACGACATCAAAGAAGCCAAATACTACACAAGAATGTTCGATTGCACTCCAGATGTCTCGCATACAGAACAAATGAGCAAGGTCATTCACTATGTAAAAATACTAGTGATGTGTGTAAAATAAAAGAAAGTTTCATTGATTTCATAGAAGTTGCTGGAAAGACAGGGAAGTACATTGGTCAACAGATTATGGAAAAATTGACAGTTGATGGTTTAGATATTAGACAATGTCGTGGCTAATCTTATGATAATGAGCCCAATATGACTGTCACCTATAACAGAGTGCTAGCCAAGATTGCAGAAAAGAATGAGCTGGCCGAATTCGAACCGTGTTTGGCTCACTCCTTAAATTTTGCCGGTGTCCATTCTGGTTCATCATGCCCGGAAGCAATAAACCTAATTGGAGTAATTCAGAAAGTATAATGCTTTTCTTCGATTACACTACTCGGTGAGATACTATGGAAAAATATGTTAAAAAATGGTCGGCGAAACATGTCGCGGTGAAAGCCCTCTTAAATAATTTTTCAGAAGTGGTGAAATCCTTGGAAGAAGTTGAGCAAACTTCCCATGCTCCAGAAGCAATGTACGAAACAGGCCATCTTTTAAGTGCTGCAAAGAATTTTAAATTTATTCTTAACTTGACGATTTGGGCAAATATTCTCCGCGAAATCAATAGTAAAAAAGTGAATATCGAAATTCAAAAGGGGCGTTCCAAATGGCCCTATGAAAACTTTGCAAAAATTGTGAGAAAATTCATTTGAATATTGGTTAGAAGAATCTAAAGAAGTTGCTGGAAAATTGGCGTTCATCCTATTCTGCCAAATAAACAAATTCTGATGTGCAAAAACAATTTGATGAGATGTTTGATGAATTACAAAGTCTTCAACATGTTCAACTCTTTGCTAAGGCAACAATGATGGTATTTGATCGAATCTTATCAGAAATTAAAAAAGGGGTGGATAGTGCCACCACGTTTAATTTTAATTTTGCATTTCTCAGTGGTACTGAAATTTTGAATATGTCAACCAAAGAACTGCAGAAGCATGGAGCAGATCTTGGACGAAAACACGAGCAAGATTTAAACACAGCTAAATTCTGCTAGGAACTCTACGTTTTTAAAGAGCAAACTATACTTTTATTTTGAGATATAAAAAATGCCAGCGCTTTCAATCTCTTGCAACAGATCTATGTGCATCATTTGCAGGATGATTCTCTTAATACTGGTCTTGCCCTGGAAGTTTGCACTACGCTTACTACTACATCCGCAAGCTGCGAGCGAAGTTTTGGCAAACTTTAATTTATTAAAAATTATCTACAATCGTCGACGAGCCAGGAACGTTTGTCGAGTCTCGCAATATTAGCAATACGAAATCGAACTGATCACGTGATTAATTATGACAAAGCCATAGATTTGTTTGCAGAACAAAAGCCTCGAAGATTAAATCTACAACTTCAATTACTAATTACTTTTAATCTCACATTTTATTTCAGACCCTATCGTAGCCTAATTAAAATAGATGACCGACAAGTTCATGTATTTTTGGAAAAAACATATGTATGCTTAGCAGAGAAAGAGCAGCGCTAGACCCGTCGTTGTGGCGTTCTATGGGGGAGACCTGTGTCCATCAGTGCGCGTCTTATGGCTGAAATGATGATGACGATAAAGGTAAAAATATTGGTGGACGGGGGCGGCATTTTTCAGTTTTTGCCCCACCTCGAAAAAATTCAAGATCCGGGGCTGCCCAGTTTTACGAATTAAGATGAAAGAACGAGTTGAAAAGAATGTCTACTCAAATTATTCGACATGTAAAAAAGAAAGCGGATTTGAAGGCAAAATGTGCCGAAGCAAACCTTATATTAATAAAAAAATTAAAATGTTAAACTACGTTTTGTTTAAGAGTACGTAAAAAAGTCAAAAACATTCTGGAAGTCCTTAATTTTTGTTGCTGAAGTAAAAATTAATGTTTTTGGATCTGATGGGCGGCGATATGTTCGGCGAATGCCTAATACAGAGTTTAGGAGGAATCATACTACTCCCACTGTAAAACACAGTGGAGGGAACATTATGCTATGGAACTGTATGGGGGCATATGGTCCTGGAAATATAGATTTTGTGAACGGTACGATGGTTCAAACGTGTTGCCTGGGTATTCTTAAAAGAAATATTAAACAAAATTGCTGAAAAATTAGGTATTTTATACAATTTTGGCCTGTATCAGGACAACGATCCGAATCACAATTCGGAGCAATCTCGGCTTTGGGCTATTTGTGACTGTCCAAATGCTATTAAAACCCCCCTCAGTCAACGAACTTAAACCCGATCGAGCATTTATGGCATCATCTCAAAACCAGAGTAGCATTGCATAAGGTAAAGTATAACAAAGGGCTCCAAGATGTCATTATTGATGAAGGGACCAGGATTTCACCCACTTTTTGTAAAAAATTTGCGAAAAAGATGCCGAAACGACTGCGAGAATTGATAAAAATGCGTGGAATAGCCACAAAGTATTAGCGCTGTGTAAGTTAATTTTTTTTGAAATTGATAACTTTAACACAATTGAAATAATTTCAGATAACACTGCGCTGTGCCTTAGCTTTTTTTGCGCTATTTTGGTACTTCACCGAAAAATGTTACGTTAATGTTGTGAAATTTGCTTCGTTACCGTTGTTTTTATATTGTTCTTAAAATAAACATGCAAAACTTTTAACTAAATGCAAAAACACAATCATTTATTATTAATGTCACATTAAAAATAGGTTTTTTGTTCTTACTAAGTGTTCGTGCCTTGACTTTTTTTACCCACTGTAAATGGAAAACGTTTAACGTTTCAAAAAAATCTTCACGAGCGGCATTGTAAGCCAAACCCTGTCGTATACTAGTACTAAATAAATTATAGATGCATTTTTTTTGCACACCCGAGTAGACAAAATTTTATTAAGTATATTGAATACAACAAAAAAATTGTGCAAAAAACGCACCTTACATTTTCATCAAGCGACCGCAATAAAAAGCCATCCAAAACATCAAATTGCTACCTATCCTTTTTATTACGTTCTTGAAATTACATCTTCCCCATGATTCTGACGATACTTTTCATTTTTTCATGTTAGAAATAATGTCAGAGTTATTCCTTATCCGAACTCAGTACCTACTAGTTATTGAATAATATGTTATCAAGAACTCCTTTGCTGTGGAAATAATTTACAAACACATAACGTTTGGAGCTATCGCTACCGCATGAGCCGTTGCTCGTTGAGTCGCTATGAAAAATATATTAAGCCAGTGCGTATACGAAAGACAACAGAAAGGGATTTTGATTGATTTTCACCCCTCGATATACGAGTGTGAAAGATAGCTGAGATAATGGAATAGTATGTGTTTTTCGTAAAACGAAATTTGGGAAAATCCACCTGAATGTGACTTCTGTGTGTTGCAAAATGACGTCAATGGTATCTAATACGATTACTCGATGCATATTTGCATTTGTTAAACCGCGATGGACGTGATAAATAGTTTTAGTTTCATGCGAAAATATTCTCAGGAAACTAAAGAAACATTGAAATCGAATAACACCCGAAAGAATCAGCAGTGATCGTCTCATTTGTAGAGACTATAAGATTGGAAGTGGCCTTAGCACAACTCAGAACCAGACCGAAGTCCAGAACCAAAAGTGCTAAGGTCCAAAAAGTTGGAATGGCTAATGCCATTCAAGAGGCAAATAAAAAAAAAGAATTGCCCCGAGAGCAGGGTATCCGAGAAATGGCCGTGAAGGCCCCTCGTCCGCATTAGCGGAGTACCCTCTAACCGACCCCGACGGGTGCTGGGGTGCCGCTTTGCTAGCTCGCTGCGGCTGGGGTGGGTTCAAAATGCAATGATATTTTATGACAAATGTGAATTAATTACGGTCAATGAATTCTGAAATATTAAAGTTGAATGTAGAAATTTAACAAATTGTTTGATGAGGGTCGCTTCCCAAATGGAAACAACCATTTTGGAGGTCTGTCCGCCTCCCCCGAAATTCCCACAAAAAGAGAGGAGTAGAGAGAACAAAACAACAATGTTGCTGTTTGACTCAGATCCAGCCAATGGTCCAAGTCTGGCCAAGCTGCAGGGACGTGTTGGTAGTGCCACGCCAACTCCACGTAATCCACCACAGCTTGAACCAAACCCGAGCCGAACGCCGAACCTGCGTCAAGACAACAAATCAGGACGTGATTTGGGTTAGCTTCCCGACATAAAGTGCGGCAGGGGCCATTCGGATAACCTGGACAAGAATGGCGGAGCCAAAAAGCTCGAAGAGAAGACAAACACAAAGGGAAGCTACCCAAGAGGTAAATTATAAGGAAATTGATTCTAAAGGGATCGGATTGGGAAGGATGTTTGCGGCTATTGCGAAAGAGCGAGCTCTGCGTGTCTTATTAAAAGGGGCTTGTTCTCTCGAACGCAAATGAAATTGAATCGTAAGGGAGGCGATTCTAAGACATGCAAGTGAGAATAGAAATTCAGGATTAAAGACGTTAAGTCTAATTGGAGTATGAGTCGAAGCTCATAAACTATTTTCTCACTTTGGTGGGTTACCCAAAAACAAGTTTCGAGCCCCACGTAGGTCGCCATTTGTAGCAATTTATATGAGTGGAGTCGGCCTTAGCACAACTCACAACCAGACCGGAGTCCAGAACCAAGAGTGCTAAGGTCCAGAAAGGTGGAACGGATATGGCCATTCAAGAGGCAAATCAACAAAAAAAAAGTATTGCCCCGAGAGCAGGGTACCCTAGAAATAGCTGTGAAGGCCCCTCGTCCGCATTAGCGGAGTACCCTCTAACCGACCCCGATGCATGCTGGGGTGCCGCTTTGCTAGCTCGCTGCGGCTGGGGTGGATTCATAGAAACAATGGAGTTGGTCGGCTCTCAGAAAAACAGGATGCTACTTATGATTTCATCCGTCATCATATAGTAGCCGCAAACTGGTATAATAAATATACTCACGGGAAAAGGGGGCATAGTTCCGGCTGTTTACCTCACCCGGGTTCCTGTGAAAAGAGAGGTAGTGTTTCTTCCCCCTTTTCCGTTAAATTCAAATTTTCAATTTTCTGGCTCCGTGCGTCGACACGGGCACTGGGTCTGCTTAGTCAGCCCATGTTGCAGAGCCACGGGTGGTGTCCTTTACGGAACGATGCCCCCTTTTCTTGTGAGTATGTTTATTATACCAGTTTGAGGCTACTATATGATGACGGATGAAATCATAAGTAGCATCCCGTTTTTCTGAGAGCCGACCGACTCTATTGTTTCTATGAATCCACCCCAGCCGCAGCGAGCTAGCAAAGCGGCACCCCAGCACCCTTAGGGGTCGGTTAGAGGGTACTCCGCTACTGCGGAGGAGGGGCCTTCACGGCTATTTCTAGGATACCCTGCTCTCGGGGCAATTTTTTTTTTTTGTTGATTTGCCTCTTGAATGGCCATAGCCATTTCACCTTTCTGGACCTTAGCACTCTTGCTTCTGGACTCCGGTCTGGTTGTGAGTTGTGCTAAGGCCAACTCCACTCATATAAATCGCTACACATTATCTCTAGGTCAGGATACATTTAGAAGAAAAATTAGCGATGTTGATTTGACCCACCGATTACTGATTTTCGAAGCAATTTAATATCAGAATCATCATTGGCACTACGACCGGTGTTCGGTCCTGGCCTCTTTCAACAAACTTTTCTATTCGCCCCGATCGCGAGCCGATGTCATCCAACTAGGCACCCCTAAGCTCTGGGCATCCTGGTCAACTTGATCCCTTCAGCACAAACATGATGGACCACGCCGTCTTCTGCCGTAAAATCCACCGCAAAGTTTTTCCTGAGCAAGTTTCTCTTCGCTCCTACCATCGGAGTCTATCGAGGTTAATTCTCATATTTATATCTACTTCTAGGCAGATAGAGTACAACTCATGGTTGTAGCCTTTCCAGAATCTGGTTACAATGATGCTCCGTAAAACTTCCTTTCGAACGCGACTAAGAGGTTAGAGTGCCTTTTGCTGACCACCCAAGTCTCGATGCCAAACGTGAGTACTGGCAAGACTACGATATTGAACAACATACGCTTTGAAATCCGGACGAGATTTCGGGATTTGAGACCCTTGGCTTCGTTGGATTTGAACAGCCACCCCTGTATTTCTTCCTCCATATTTTTATCAGCTGCTGTAATTGACCCAAGGTACTTCAAATTCATGCTCCACTGCCCTGACGGTTTGACCAACTCTAGGTGTGCTTCCTGCTGATGCTGTCACTATGTACTTCATCTTTCCTTCATTTATGTAGAGTCTCAGTTTGTGTGCCGCCGGCTCAATCTGGACCGAAGAATGTACTCGTTAGTACTCCTTGACGTGCCAATAGTACTCGTTTACGTGCCATAATCGCAAATAGATGTCGCTAAATAACATTTCACTGCTTTTCAATGGGTCGAATCCTTTTTTCAGTCAACGGAATAAGTGACGTTTGTCCGTTCCAAAGTGAGAAATTCGGTTCAAAGTGCTAAATGTTGATATTACGGCAGAAAACATGGGAACGAAAAAGAATAAGCGCTCGAATTTTACAATTTTTCATTTCGGAGCGATATTTTATTTCACTACGGGTTAAAAGTTACTTTTCGCGGCATTTCGTTTCGCTTAAGTATAGTAATAGGTTTTGGTGTGAACAGAAGTAATATATGTTCATCATTAGACATACTTAATATGAATTTATTAGCATACATATTTCTGCTCAAGAGACAAATACACTTCATTGACTTAGATCATTATCGAGATGACGCATCCTATTTGGCATACTGATTATCGCTTACCACGGCGGGTCTTTAAATTGTCTAGCTGCGTAGTATAGTTTCACTTCAATCTATTTTTGTATTTTTCATCAGCAATTATTTCTGCATTTATTTCCTTCAGCTGCGCCTAATAATTTTACTGTTTCTACCTAGACTTATCGCAAATAAATCTAAAGTGGTAAGCCTTAAGTGTCACGATTTCTTCATAAACAATTGGGTAACGGAGAAAATGATATTGTAATAGCGACACAAGACTGTTCTGCTCAAAAGAAGCATGACTTGCCTTAAACAAAAGCATATGGCAGTAGAAAGACGAACATGCATGCCAATGTATCACCAAATAATTTATGTGCACAGTTCTATATAAACTGCAAATTTGATCATAACAACTGACAGACGCTATATCCTGTATACGAAAAGGAACTTCAAAGCATTTTTATTGCCTCGAAATGGTTATGAATGCGAATCCTGCAGACGACATAAAGAAAAATTTCGTCTTGAAATATTTCCATGGGTCTACGCAGGATAAAACAATCGGAATAATAGCATTGCAATGACATGAATAGCAGGGATGGAATTTAGAATTGTAAATGCTTTTTGCGCGTTTAAAAAAAGCTGTGAATTTCACTGCGAAATAACAACAAACGAAATGAAAATAAGGTCTGCTCCCGTACTTGAATCTATTATAATATATTAAAATAGATTCGCAGCAAGTCGTTTTCGTACTTTTGCTGCAAGCAAAATGCAAGCCAAATTTTGCAGCAAAAAGAAGCCAGCTGCCAAATTCTGTTACTGCTGCAGTTTGCTGAAGTACGGGAACAGACCTATAGTCGCCGATTTGTATCTACGCTGAGAGATCATCGAGATGAATTTTTGTATTCATTTGATCGAAAATACTTATTTGTTGTACGATGCGATTCGTTGTATGTAAGCTATTCGCAGATTCTTGATTGGTTTACTTAAAATTTTGCTGAAATCGGACATGCAGCGGGTGGAATCTAACTGCTGTTGGCATTTTTCTTTAGGTTGGATCATAATGAAGGATAGTTTACTTCCATAAGTCTCCCTTTTTCCTTGAAATTCAAAATTTAGATATCGTTTATATGCTGAGATATTTATTGATTAAAAAATTTTTCTATGTTTAGAAAAAATATGTTTTTCAGATCAAACTATGATACTAGTCTTTAAGGACACATTAAGAAGTTAAGAACAAACAATGTAAAAATTATTTTATTTTATTTATTCACCAAACAATGTATAAAATATAATATAAAATAAGTAATAAATATTAAATAAGTAATAAATAAATAATAAATGAAAGACACATTGACAAACAGCTTAAATGACTTGGACTAGGGATGATTTGAAAGATAATTTGGAAATCATTGGCAATATACATAGATTGCTTATGTTATTGAATGCCGGTTATTAGCTGCATATGCGGTGTAGTAGGTCGATCGGGATTGCTCCCGATACCACCATCACAGCCTCTTCTGAGATCGTGTGGTAGCTGCAGGCGATTCGCAGGGTACCCCTACGCTGGACACTGACAATGCGCGTCCGGAACTTCTTAGATCGGACGTTTTGATCTGAACGGAAACTATTTCTGGTCGAAGGTGCTACTATATATTGATTTTGTATGTGTTGGAAGTTCTTTTAATTAGTAAGCATAATGAAATATACTGGGAATTGTGAGAAAATGTCGCTTTTAAGAGATTATAAAAGGAAACAGTCAAATTAAATGGATATATCATATTTTTTAATATGTCGACCAGTGGCGGCTCGTGGTTTTGAGACTAAGGGAAGCACAAGCAAAATATATAAGCATATAATATAGATAAGCATACTTTTGAAGCGCGTAGTAAACTATACATGCGATTTTTTTTAAATATCGTGTAAAAAATCAATTAGGTATTTCAATGCTGACCATATTTGCATTAAAAGCTAGTGTTTAGCATAGCTTATTTCAGTGATATTCCTACTCACTAATATAAAAAATCTCACAAAAGTTCAAATTATGTATAGTATTTGAAAGCAACAAAAATTGCTAATTTCTTTAATTTTTTTTTAAAATTATAAAAAAAAAGTTAAATTGAAAATATATTACAGGCTAAATAAATGGTGAAAGTTTTTTAATAGCTAAAAGTAAAGGATATAATGCATCTTTTAGAAAAATAACTTAGAGAGCCAATGCCACAATAAAAATAAATTCCTCATATAATTTGCAATAAAAGTGCCTAATATAGTTACCTTTTGCAAACAGTTGACTGAGCGAAATTAGTGGTCTTGGTTCCTAAGACTCAATAAGATCCTCAATGAAAAAGACTACCGCAGTAAATACTCTATGGCACAATCACATCAACATTCCACATTAAAATCCATATTAAACGGGTAAATATGAGCTTTTCGAAACAGAATCTATTTAATACGCTCTCACTTTAACGAGCTTTATGTTATAATTTACTTTAAAAACTATCCTTTTATCCATCTTTAACCGACGGTATTAATACTAAAAATACAAAAAAATCAAGTCAAAAGAATTATAACAGGTGCGTTTTTTTCCGAAGAAGACATAAAAAAACGCACCTAATGTAAACTATAAATGCTAAAGAAGGCATAGAAATAACGTCAACATAAGCGTCCAAAGTTATCAAGTGGTAGTTTCACCAAAGCACCAGAACAGAAAAACTACGTCTTTTGCGAAAGCAAACCCAAAGCAGACACAAAAAACCGATCTGGGAAAAATTACACGCGAAAAAATTTAACTCCTACTATTCTAATCCCCACATGAACATCACATCACAACAGCTTGCACCGTACATGTGTACATGTGAACAAAGCAGAAAATGCATCAATTCCTAAGGGGAACGGCTCGTAAGAAGAGGAGCAGAAGAGAATCTACAGAATCATGAGGGGAAACAGTAACATAACAGGAGATAACTTTGCAGCGTATTAAGTTCATTCATTAACAAAGATTTTCGGGTCGGTCAGTGGGTGGATCGGGCAAGGGTTTTTTGAATTTCTCTATCCACCAAGACGCTGCAAACTGAGCCTGCGTCCGCGATACTATTTGAGTACACTGATTGTAAAATTTTTGTGGGCATCATTTAGGCAAAGCGTCTAAGTAGATCTATGCGAAAACCACGAGTTTGAGCATTGAAACAAGATCACTTCAGTGTTGTGTGTAGTATATCTCAATGAACTGTATGTTTTGAATTGAATGGTATGCAGTGCTGTAGTTTGCAGTAAAACGTTTGAGTTTTCGTTGCGTCGTTGTAAATTTAACGTGGAAGCTCTGTAGTTGGACTGTTATAAAATAAAACCATTTGATTCATAGTAACGATGAAGTTTTGACTTTTGTAAGAAAATAAATGTTATTACATTGATTGTTAAACATTGATTGTAAATCTTTTGTTTGTTACATATTGATTATTTCATCAATTTTGTGGTTTAGCAAGGGAATCACTGCTTCCTTTTCGTACATCGACGAGCCGCCCCTGATGACGACTTTATTTTATTGCATGTACGGATACTTTTTCTGGCAAGTGTATGTATTCCGACATATTGACATTTTTTTGTTATGTAGTGCCTTGCCAAGAACTGTGTTCATTTTAATAAGATGAACTACCTGGGATATTAAATCACATTGTTTTTGAAAAACATCGCAGTATCGCTTATGCGTAAATTGAAAGCCCCACCAACAAATCCTTGTCTTAAGACACCAATGCAACATTCATTCATTCATACACATACTTTCCGAGTTTCAGCAGATGATCTCGCATCACTTTTACATGCAACACGAAAATCTAAATTAAGACACATGTAGAATTCTAATGGTTCATTTTTAGTTTAACAACAATAAATAAAACCTGATATAAAACAGTCGCTAAATTGGCTGAGATGATGCTTTCGGGTAGCTACAGCTATCGGTCAACAAGAAAATAGAAAAATTCACTATGAAATGTGTACGAAGAGACAAGCGAATGTTATTAGGCGAAATCAAGAAGAATATTAAGTCGATAGCGAGTGACCGGATGCGAAATACTAAAAGCAATTTCGCATGTGGTATGTGTGACTTAATAAATAAATTGATTTATTGTACTTAAAATTAATATATTGAATTATTATATGAAATTGTGACAATGGACAGGCGAAGACTTCTCAAATCATTGTACGCAGACCAGCAAGTCATGTCTGAAGTCAATTATCTAATCGACAATAGCTCTTATCACATGTCACAAATTTTGGTCATTTTAATATCTTATCAGGTAGAACGTCTGTAATAGTGTATTCTAATTAAAAAAAACACGATCCCCATGATTCATCCACAGTGCCGTTTAAAGGGGAAATATTTTTGCAAACGAGTTTTGTATCTAAGCCCCACAAAAGACAATCTGCAGACTATTGTGCCTAATGATAATTATGTAAAAATATATGATAGTACACTATCTTGCTGGGGCTTATCATGTGACAGTAAAATCACTTATTATCATTAAGTATCGGCGTTGAATCTGCCGAACTGGTTAGCTTATTGAATATAACTAATACTTAGTACTTGTCCTGACAATATTTTGAACAAATAATTACATCTGATAGTTACTGATTGTAAAACATATACTGCATGAATTTTTAATATAGAATTACAAAAACATATGCAAATGCATTCCATTAAAAAACTTCTTCAATTCCCTTATCTTTTTCAGATAAATATATAGTACAAAGAGGATGGGAAATTCAAGCACGAAACTGGCGGAACGATGTTCCTTATTGTCACGGGACGAAATCCCGGTTGTGGCAAATTCATTTAAATTTGTTAGTAAAAATTCGGATCGTATAAAAGAAGATGATTTAATGGTAAGTAGAATTTTCGAGTTATCCAAGTAGAAATTGATAATAGCATGATATTTTTAAGAATCGTCCTAGTGGTGCATACACATGTATGTAGGTAGCCCAGACTAGTTGCGTATACTTAATGTAAATAAATTGCTTTCAGTCTGAAGTGAAAAAGTATCAGGTAGCTTAATATAAAATATCCAATTTCAGAAAGGCAAAGCGAAACCCAACTCCATTTCGATGAGTTAAACGAAAATTTATTCATTTCGTCTAACAAGGCTTACGTTGATGGAGAATAAAAAAAGCTAGATTCTGCTTTTGGTTAATGACCTGATACTTTTATAATAAAGTGCTAGTATGATAGAATAGAGAGGGTTTTCATGAAAGAGGTGGCAAAGGATGATATAGATGATAAATTGAGGGGGAATAAATTTTGCTCATGCTATGGAATATCATGCATCGTCAGTTTATTCATTCATCAAAGGCTTACCATACAGTTAGTCCATTAAAATGTTACTATGATGAATGAATTTTAGAACATAGTTATGTATGTATTGACGAAAATTGAAAAGTAGGAGTGAATTGTAAGTTCTCTTAAGTTTCGATCGATGTGAATTACAATACACTGTATAGATCTGACAAACGGAGCTTCGAATACCTCTGTGTTTAGAGCTAGACGCTCCGAGTAAAATTACGAGGCTTATAATCCTCACAAATAGTATTGCTGGGAAGTTTTCGATACTATCGGAAAAGGAATTTTACAGAAATCGAATAGAATGTAATAATCGAGATTTTAAGTTTGAACTAAAACTATTTATTTAATAACTTCTTTCCATCTATTTACAACAATATCTAACATGTTTTATTTATTTTTTTTTTGTTGACATTTTTTTTCCTAAGCCTACTTTTTAGATGTGGGTAGAAAGGTTTTTTTTGAGAGTTGTGGATTATGTGTGAAATGAAAGAATACTTGTGTATGTAGATTCACAATACTCCATATTACCGCAAGGCATAGGAGAGTGGCACCTTTGTGGTTCGATCAGCCAGAGAGACAAATGGCCTGAAAGCTATCTTCTTCGCTGGATTTTTTCAGTAGCACTGTGAAATCTTCTCGGATTAGAGATCTTAATCGAAGAAGAATTAGGGGCAGTGTTCTGGTCCAGGACGCATCGTTGTGAGACCTCAATAGCCGATTTGAGTGTACGTTGCCATTTTTCTAAGAAACTTGGCTTGTGGGTAGGGATTCCAATCCCGAACCATATTTTCAATCCCGGGATTACGGGATTAAAAAATCTCAATCCCGGGATCCCGGGATCCCGGGATTTGAAATTCATAATACAACACAACAAAATAAGTCAAGTTTCTAGTAAACAGATTATATTATTTGCCATCATTTCAAAACTACAACAATAAGTAAGCTCAAAACTGTATAAAAAATTGCATTATTACTTTTTTATATTATTGATGCAAATAAAAACAATAATTTTAATTATCCAAAACGTTGACAGTATGAAGACAGATATTAAAAATTACATCTATTTTAAATTACAACAAAAAATCACGACCAAAAACCACAACAACAAAACACAACTCTTAGAATTGAGATACATAATAAAGTAACATATAAAAAATTCGACCAAAGTTCATTGGGTTTTTCGGAAGTAACATTGAAGCAATAGCAAAGCATCTAAAGTATCGTCTCCAAGCCTGCTTCTAAATTTATTCCCGATGTTGGACACCGCGGAAACGGTCGAGAAATATTGGTACGCCTGCTCCAAACTATGCAAGCTATGCAAACTATGCACTTTCGAAAAGATTCATTTCTTTTGCAATGGTTTTAATTAGATTAGTTTCTTGCGGCATTTCATGATTGATTATTTTCATACTTTTGCAGCTCTTCTTGTAGCGTTAATTGACGACTACCTTGTTCTGATTCAATATGGGTATCTACTGGGTTCTCTTCATTTCTTTGGCTATCAAGCATAGGGTTCAGCATCTAGATCATTGAAGTATGTTTTTTTAATATTTGCGTTGCTTAGTTTCAAAAATAGAGATTTTATTTCACTTGGTAAATTTTTGCTGGTACAATGTGGATTCTGGAGATAGCTTAGCATACCAGATAGCTCGGTACACTGACGCTCTTTTATTCGGTCCAATATTGCAATTTTCATAGCATTCAGAAGAATAGACCGTTTTTCTCCTAACAGCCTAAATACAAATCTTGATGAAGTATTAGCAGCGCATAAATTTGCAAGTCTGCGACTAAAGGCCGTCACAGCCAATTTTACAGGGAGTAAAACTTCAATAATTTTCTGAATCGAATCAAACTCTGTTGCTTCTAATTGCTCTGAATATTGCAGGCATATTAATGTATACTATTTTTCAAAATGGGAAACTATTCGAGCATTGTCAAGAGACTATTTCATCTTGTTTTACAGTCCATTTAAAGGAGACAGTTAAATGCCTTGCTCAGATCCGACATAGTTTTAAAGATCGTTATTATTTTTCGTTGGAGCTTTTTTAAAATATAAAACTACCTAACAAACTTTCTTTATGCATGCGCTGATGTCCTTCGTCTGATCTAGCGTGTCTTGCAGGCGACCGGTTTCAACGTAGTTAGCTGATTCAGGACCATCCAAATCTTCGTGGTTGTCGTTCAGACTATCGGGAAATCACTTTAATCTGGAATGGACCTCATATTATAGCGAACATCGCAAACTGCCAAGTGGATGCTATGCGCCAAACAAATATGTTGCTCTGTACCAACTAGTCTGCCTACTTTTCGCATTTCGTTTGACCCATCAGTTACGATGGTAACAATGTCTTTTCCTAAAGAAACATTAAACTCATATCTAGGTAGTTTCCAGCTGTCATTGATATTCTTACTCGCACCAAGCTCCAGTAAGAATTTACTAAGTAGATGTTTATATTTATATAGCGCTTATTTGCAGTCAAGGTCCATTCATCAAACATAAAACTGAACCGTTCACCTGAGATACTAGCCTGTTATATCTTATTTTTTATTATTTTCTTTATCCTGCTTGCATAGCCAACAACCTTTTTTTGATTGTTGTTAAGGGTTTTGGTAAATCTGTGTATGCATTCGCTAGTATTAATTTCCTCAAATCATTCGATGTAACGAATGCACTAAATGCGAAACAGTCCATACTTATTTATTTACAAACCCCTTTGTATTCTCTTGTTAACTGTTACATCGGTTTATTTTGCTCTATTCTTTACGCATTTTGATGTGAGCTAATTGTTTTCTCATAAATATGGATTCTATTTGCACTTTTCGAGTTTTGCTGTAACTTGATTGCCGATAATGCTTGACTCCCGGCCCCGAAATCCCATGCAATTTCTGATCCCGAAAATCCCGGGATTAGAACTCATCAATCCCGGGATTTTCGGGACCAGAAATTGACCGGGATCCCGGGATCCCGGGATTGGATTCGCTACTTGTGGGTGGCATGCTGTGGTACGACTACGTTTCTAGGTCCAAAAGTCGACCAAGCTCAGAGTGGAGCACTGGCTCCAAAGGTCTGTCCTGATCGGTGATAAAGTATTGGGAATCTAGCAATCAATGTGCTCAGTAGATCAGAAGCAGTCACTGACAGTAATGCTGGCCATAGGAATTGCTTCAGGCCAACGAGTGAAACGGTCTATTACGGTCAGACAGAGTGTATCACTTTGATTATGTTAGAGGACCTTAAAGCAATCGGAGCGCGTAGGAAAGGTAGATACAAATTTTCTCATATGTCTGATTATCTTGCATTTTAATAAGATAGACATTCTCGGCAATGTCCTTGTTCAGTAAAAGGGAGACAAGTTTGGTTGAAATGAGACAAATTTGGTTGTTTGAAGCACCAACACTAGGATGAGCTATGTTTTTTCCAGACGAAAAACTTTTTTCCTGAACGTGAGAAGCATAAAAGACCGTAAGGTTGGGCCAGCCATTTCATGCTGCCTCCTCACTGTGGGCCATCATGTGGCCCATTGTGTAGACGGGCGATGGCTTGCAGTGGCCGACAGTGGCGAAGCATGGAAATGGCGATGACCGAGGCTGGCTTTCGGAGCGGTTTTTCGCACACATCAAAGCGGGCCATCATGCGCAACCGAAAAATCATAACTGGGCCATCTAGCGGCCCAGTGTGTGGAGGCAAATTTGTGATGGTGACCATAATTGTGGCGATCATTGCGACCAGTGTTCCCACTCCCAAATTTTCCACCGTATCAAATTTCTTCAAAAAGTGTATCAATATTGGTAAAAATGTATCAAAAAGTTCCCAAAAGTGTATTTGGGTCGAGGAACTGAAACTATAAATAATAATATAAAAAAAATTTAGTTGGGAGCTGCTATAGTTTTTAAATAATATAGAGCCTAAAAATAAAATAAAAATATCACAATTTACTTCCACTCTTTGTTTTCATCTGTATATTGCCATTAATATTGAAGCCACACAAAATAAGATTATTACAAAATGTGGGTTCTTTGAGGATGCACTCGAAATTTTTACGAAATTAATACGGGTTGCATATTATTTCTAGGGAAAAACGCTGTTTTAAAATTCTAAAAAGAAAAACAAAAATTTTTCGGCTTAAAAGGGAACCATATAGCTATCGGAATACTAATTGATGAATATGATGAATAAAAGGATATGTTTAGGACATGTATGTCATACAGTGGCACCGAAACATTGTTTAGTTTCTTGCTGCCCTAGATTCTTGTAATCTCTTTTCAACTCTAATCAGTTCTTTTTTACATTGCCATCCAAGTTGAATACAGGAGAACCTCGTTCTCAGGTCAATTAAAAGGTACAGTTATTAAAGTCAACATGAAAGGGGGCAGATGACATTGATTAACTTAAATTGTATTCAACCAGACTCGGTTTATCCCAAAACGCTTCAGCATTCATTTTCTCGTTATTATTCAAATAGTTTAGAAACTTCAAATCTTCAGAGTCATCACATATTAAATATCTTTCGTGGATCAGAGTGTAAAGTAAGTTGAAGTTGGCAGTTATTACTCCTAGAGAGAGGAGATTTGGTTGGCACAAGGCAGCAAAATTAAAAAAATTGAATTTATTTACTGGATGACAAAATGTATCATTTTGCCATAATTCAGTGAAGTTTCAAATTAAAATGTATCAAAATGATACAAATGTATCAAAAGTGAGAACCCTGATTGCGACCATTGCAGTGGCCGATGATGGCCCACAGTGAGGAGGCAGCATTCGGCTGCGCATGATGGCCAGCTTTGATGTGTGTGAAAAACCGCTCCGAAAGTCATCCTCGAAAATCGCCATTTCCATGCTTCGCCACTGTCGGCCACTGCAAGCCATCGCCCGCCTACACAATGGGCCGCATGATGGCTCACAGTGAGGAGGCAGCATCACAAAAAATGTCGACGTTGGTACTAAGGAGCCATGGAGCCATGGGGGGCAAATTGGGAGTTGCAGCCTCGTACTGTTGCTTGGCTTTACACTGCTTTGGTTGAGCCAATTATATTGTTTGGGGTGGCGTTCTGGTGGCAGGGTGCTCTTAAGGCTACCTGCAAATGGCAGCTTGAAAAAGTGCGGTGAATGGCTGCACTACTTGTAACTGATGCTCTCCGCTCCACCCCTACTAAGGCACTCTTCGTGTTACTTCATTGGCTGCCAACCAATCTACTTATCTTACAGCAAGCTAATCTTGCTGCTGTGAGACTAAATTCTATCTCGGCATTGAATAAAACAGAATTCGGCCATGCGAGGATTTTGGTCGAGGGAGTCCCGCTCCAGCGGGTGTTGACTACATCGCTCCGCAGTGCCTACTAGATTTGGAGTTCACAACTCGCATTCCTGGTAGGCACGAATGGCGTGATGGTGTCACCTTCGAAAGTGGGCTTATCCATGTGTACACTGACGGCTCAAAGCTAAACAATAGAGTCGGGAGTGGTGTATACTCAGATGAGCTGAATCTCAAGCTGTCCTTCCGTCTACCAGACCATTGTAGTGTCTTTCAGGCGGAGGCCGCGGCTATTTTACAGGCAATCGACTGGCTTCTGTGTAATCGAATATTTGGGGTTAATATTTGCATTTTCACAGATAGCCAAGCGGCTATTAAATCCCTTGCTGGTCCTTGTACAGTTTCCATGATTGTTGCTGAATGCCGTGCATCTCTTAGGAAGATGTCGAGACATTCGGTTGTTCTATTGATTTGGGTACCTGGACATAGGGGTTTGCAGGGCAACTGTGAGGCCGATGAGCTAGCAAGGCTTGGAACCTTGTTACCGGAGGTCTCCTGCTCCCTCTCAGTAGGTATAAAGATGACATCGGTCAAACTGGCCATCAGGCAAAAATATCTCGAGGATGCTAGGAGGTCCTGGGCAGATGAATCATCCTGTGCAATAGCAAGGCAGTCCTGAGTATCCATGGATGCGCATCGCACCAGGTAGCTTTTGGGCTTAACTCGAAGCGCTCTACGCTGCACTGTGGGAGTTCTTGCCACTGCCTCATAGGACGGCATGCACAACGATTGGGATTGCAGTTTAACGATTTCTGCCGGAGTTGTGGCTCTTATGATGAGGAGGAGTCCGCGCTCCACCTCTTGTGTCAGTGCCTGGCGTTGGCAAGGAGAAGGTTGGCGGCTATTGGTGCTCCCTTTCTCTCAAACCTGACCGAGCTGTCCCTGGTCAATTCAAAGGGGATAACGCGATTTGACAAGGGAAGCAGATGGTTTCCCGAGTTCAGTGAGTAGAAGAGAGTCACAAATTATTGTGGCATCACAACGGGCCTCTCATGTGCCTATGTGTGTCGGCCAGCAGACCTCTGTGGACCGGCAGCCACTTAAACCTAACCTAACCTATGTCCACAATACTACACAATAAAGTATATTACTTATAATTATTTCATTTGCTTTAGCCATATGTCATCTCAAAGCGATTTCATCATTAACCATGCCGTATTAATTTCTATATTGTTTATTTAGGTAAATAATATGCCTCCAGTATACAATGAACCGATTATGCTGTTAAAACTCATCGTTATCTTGGTCTTGAATACATTGTGTATATTTTTCCAAATAATCGCTTAGTGCAGCGTAAATGCAATAAACAATAGGCAAACTCGGTCTACTTTTAGTCTGACGTAAACGTCTACATTTTATGGTGATTGTCTGCAAACAAAGCAGAAATACTCGTTAATCGAAAATATAACAGTATGTTTATTACGCTATCCAGACCTTTATTCACACAGACCGGTGCCTACTAAAGCTATTTTATTTCTACCTGAAAAAGAAATTTTACATGCTAATATCATTCATTGATTGTATTATTATTTCTTTTCATTTTCAGAAATTCTGGGGTTCGCAAATGGATCCACGACTGGCGCAGTATATCACAAATTTCCTGTTTGGACCGTTGGGCAATCGTTCGTCTGTAGTGGAATTTCAACGTTTCGCTGAGCTGTATGTCTATTGTGTTCGTGGCACAATCGATGAGCGAATTTCCGTGCTGCTGGCCAGTCTCGGACAAGCTGAGTCGGATACATCCGATATCGCCTATCCATTAATAAAAGAGGTAGGTCGTGTCGTAATTAATAAAATGAATGTTGTAATCGGTATACAAAGCATTGGATCCGGTCATTGAATCGGACTAGACAGAAGAAGCAACCACCTGATGAGTTCGTTAGTCGGGCGGTTTTAGAATTGCTCATATTCTCCATTATTTTAGGTTTGCCGAAAGTCAGAGGCAATGGTGATAGTCATTTTGAATAAATTTTGTAGCTTCTGGGAAAATTGTATGATAAGCTCTAAGCTATAATAGGACGATGAGCTGGATAGGAAATTACTCATGCACAAAGGTACGAGGATGTATGAAACTTATTAGAGGGTGTGTGATAAAAGTTATTTGCGGTTTCGTAATAAAAGTCATTTGAGTATGATAAATTCAGCAAGACGTCTCCCATGCACGCAATTAATATGTCCAACTCTTTAATTTATTTATTATTTATTTATTAATTTATTTGTTCCTTGCGCTGCAGATATAACTCTCACTACAGCGTCAAAAAAGAATAAAAATGAAACATAAACAAGAAAAAGAAATAACAGAAATAATTGAGCAATTTGAAAACTAAAATTAGAACTAAGGTAAATACCAATTCAAGGTAAGATTCTCTATACATGCTTGAATAGTAAAAAACCCCCCTAGCGTATCAGAACCACTAGAAACACTAATGTTTGAAGAACACTAGAGGATTTGTGCAGACTTTGAGTGTGTATTTTACCACAAACTATTAAGGCCACTAAAAACTAGCTACTTCTTCCAATTAAAACCAATACACCCTAAGTAATAATAGACCCCAAGCGAATTTAATTTCGATGACTGCATCGAAAGTTACAGCGATAGAAAGGTGTTTGGGGCTGCCATCCGAAAAATGTCTAGACTTTAGAAAATTTAAACATAGTTTACTTATTTTCATTGCAAATGTTCGCGATGTGAATATTAATGTAAGCATTTATTGGTATGGAAATAACAAGTACGCCTTGTGCTGGCAACCTTTTGCTAGCACCGAAGCCAATAATATGTCACATCTACCCCACGTTGAAGTCAACCTACTATGCGAACTTCGTACTGATCCGATAACTGCATTGGAAGCTATAGGGATACAAAGAAATTTAGGATTACCACTTGCAAAAGTTCTCAAATTTTCTAGATCGTAGTATTTGTTGTTTATTTTTGCTACAAGATCACGATGATTTGCAAATTTTATTATAAAACGCTTACTAAAGATATGCCAAAAAATACAAAAACAACCATCTCAGTGTTTTCCCAACTACATTTCTGCTGAATATTGCCTACAATAAGTTTGATTTGCCATATGAATTTCGTTATGATTCCATGACTGGACCGGAAGCTATAGGGGAAAAAGGTTTATTTTCCCTAGTGAATTTTCAAAATTTGAGACACCAAAATTATCATAGCTGTCAACTCAACCAAATTCCTAAGATTCAGCTACTGCGTGGATTTTGTGAAAATCTGGTGACTGAATCAGAATTTATAGGGCCAAAAGCAGCTTTCAGCACCTGCCGTATCTATAGGGTTGCCAGTACGTTCATACAAAACCATTAAAGTATACAAGTTAGTAACGTCAATATGTGTTGTAAGTTTTATAAAGATTCAATAGGTCTCTCAAAAGTTATCGCAATTCAAAAATTTCAAATTTTCCGGATCTCATTTTAGGCCCCTAGTTAAGGGTTAAAAATTCCCAAAACCTAAGGGTTAAAAATTCCCAAAACCTTATCAAATCTTTTTTAAGAACACGTTCCCAGATCATTTCGCAAACTTAGTGTTTTTGAGAACTATTATTTGGTAGAATAATAGGCATATCTAAAATATCACTAAAATGGCCGCCAGCGCCAAAGGGTTAAAGACAATTAGCATTTGACCTATTCTGCATATACAAATGCATCCTGAAAGTTTCAGCTTAATCGGATGGCGCGATCTCGAGAAATAGTCACTGAATTTTTTTGATGATGATGATATATATATATATATATATATATATATATATATATATATATATATATATATATATATATATATATATACATACATATAAATCGATTTTAATACTAATGTTTTTCGAACCTTAATAAAAAGATTGCGCGAGAAGACCAAGCTTAAGGGCATTGTGCGTTCTGGGTCGACGCAACAAAAGCGAATGGAAGTAGACTTCCGTACGTGCAAACGGAACAGAGAAAACCTCTCATGAACGACTTGGACGACTAGATTCGCGTCTGGTTATCTGGGAACCAAGATCTGACCAAAGAATGCCTTGGCAAAGTTTGAAAGGAAAACACTCATCGAGGAACAATCTCTGTGATTCCAACGAGGACATACGAAGGATGGAAAGACGAGAGGAATAGGGAAAATAGGCGGTATTGAATTTAAAAAGCAGCGAGCGACTGAACTTACGCTCCAAAATACTGCATACTAAAGAGACAAATAAATGAATACAGGACGCACACCACGCCCAGGTCTCTAAAATGCTAGACAACTAACAGGAAAATACCAGACAAAGAATAAGAGAACAAATGTGGAGTATTTTTATATGAGAAAGACATCTGGTGACACTTCAAAATATTCAGTGGCAAGAAGTTGTTTTGACAGCAGAGATTAAGAGCAAACAAGTCAGCTTGCAATTGGTGATAATCATTCGCAGACTTGATTGCTCTGTATAATTTTAAGTCATTCGCATATAAAAGGCAGGAAGAGTTGGTAACAGAAGGAAGATCATTGACAAACAAGATAAAAAGTGAGGGGCTTGAGAAACTCCGGATGTGGGAAATATAGGAAAAGAAATGGAACCATTTAAAGTCACTCTGCAGGGACGATTATGAAGATAGGAATTTTTCAACTTTTGTGCTGATTCACATCTATTTAAAAGAGAATGAAATCGCAGAGCCACTATTTGAGATGGCTGCCTCAATTCTGGAAATCAAAAAATGACCGAACGACTCTCCTGATTTTTCGCGCTGCTACACATGTTGCTCATTATTCAAGGGGTTAGACCTATTGGCGTCTGTGTCGTCCAACAGGCCTCTCTAGGCATTTCTACTAAGCGAAATCAGGCTGATCGGCTTAAAGTTCCTTGGATTTGAGGACCGCCTCTCGGTTTCGGAACCGAGTCGGTAGACGAGAGAACTGACCCACCGACTCGGTTCTTCGAGCGTTTTTCAATTTGTTCATTGCTGCGTAGTCCGATCGAGCTGAAATTTTCTGGATGCATTGATGAATGCATGGGATATGGGAATGAAAATCTGATCAAAAATTGATTTTTGAAGAATGGTTAGGATACAGTATTGGAAAATGAAACATTTGTAGGCAATTAGAATCACTTTGTCCAAAATTCATATGCATATATATACATATAGATGTATATACATCTATATACATATGTTGTAAACGCAACTACTTTTTTCATACGCATCTACATGATACTCCGACGTAATTTATATCTGAACCCACTCGATAAACGCTTCTGAAAACCACTGTGTGTCAACCGACGTGCCAAACCGAAGCATTAAACGCTTCGGTGGAACCGCCAAGTGTGTCATTGGCCTTAAACAGTTTTTGCACAATTGATTGGATAAAATGGCATGAGCCAACTACCTGTTCGATGGGAAAAATGCATTACCAACGAAGGTAACTATGTAGAAAAATAACTATAAAGTGTGTTTTCTTCTTAAATGTAAAATAAATTTCTTTTTGTAAAAGGCTCGTTTATATTTGAATGAAAAATCTAACCGTTGATTGTTCTTAGAATGACGAAAACCCATATATGGTATAGAAAATAATTTATATTTAATAAAATTTTGTGTATGCCAGTATCTGTCTATCTACCTGCACATATGTATATCTATTATCACAATACCCACGCTTATAGAAAATAAAAAATATTAATGTTTAATTATGAATTTCGGTTTAAATCTATTCTTGTCTAAAGGTTGCAAAGGCTGTACAAATACTTAGTCATTAATTTAATTGATCCTGGCAGCAGTTTCGAACTACTCTATTGTTACTTTCATAAATTGTGCACAAATTGGCTTCACGAGCCACCGAAGAAGTCCTTTACGAGTATTTACATTCATACAAAGTTTACGTAATCCCACAGCTGGGTTGAATTCGTCTGAAGTATGTATATACTCTACGAACACTATTTTTAGATTGAGTAAAGAGACGGTGTGGAGAAAGCAAATATTGTAGCATTGTGAAATGAAATTTAATTGGATACGTATCTATTGTTTAATATATGTTTACATGATTGCAACGGTTATTTTAGTTGCTTCCGCAGTCCTCCCAAGTTCAAGTCCAATTAATATTGGTCTGAGTTTAATGAGAGATGAGCGTATGTATGCTAGAGACGAGTTTACTGCAATCCATGGTCCTCTATAAAACTGCAACTAGCACATCATAAATATGTGAACTTACCATGTCTGCTAGACTCCTGAAATTGCTTTTATAGCGGGAAGCTGGAATGCTGTAGTTCTTAATTGAATGAAAAAGTAACTGTCCCTTTAATTTATGATGAAGCATTTTTGAAGTTTTAATTACATCCTTGGGATGAATTAAAAAAGAAAAGAGCATTGTTATATAACCTCATTACTGTAATACGTTAGGTCTGAAATAAATATATATACAACAGGGACTCATTAGCTAGAAGAAGTCTTTTAAAAATTAATATGCTTCGTGCAGAAAAGTTATTTGCGATTAAAATGAAATTCAATCCTCTATCACGAAAGTGTTTTTCCCGAAGCTCTGAATTGTGAGTTTGGGAAGCACTCATCAACTCTCTAACAATGTACGTACCTAACAGGCTAAATTCGTTGGGAATCCTGGGTACTAAAAAATCTCCGACATATTCTTGTATATAGCTGACATTTAAATAGTAATTCGTTATCGAAATCAAAGGAATAATCACATCCTAACATTTTTACTTTCTTTCTAGTATGTCGAGGCGGTTGTTAGCAGTTATATGCGTGCAATTCGTCTCCAAGCTGGTGAAGAATATAAATCGTGGGAAAGTAAAGGTTTCCGTATAGTTAAGGAATGTATACAAAAATTAGCTGAAAGTCTAGCGTACGATGTCGTGAAACAAGGAACGCAGAAGGTGACGCGTAAAGATGCTGAACGTTGGCTTCAGCAAAATCCAACATTCCTACGTATGCTTGAAGAAGTGTTCACACATCTTTATCAGTATCGCTCGACAAATAAGAATTTACCTGAAGAACAAGTTGCAGTTCGACCCAGACTATCATTGATTAAGGATGATCATTTGCTACCATTATGTGAAGGTACATGGTGAAATCATCATAAACGAATTTACTTTGCATTTTTTTTTTTGCAGGCCTTCAATATGTACCGGACTATCCTGCCTTTACCGATATCTCACAAATGTTATTTATCAATTCAAATCTACCGCACGAATTCCGGACAAAATGGCGTTTCTTATTTTCATCACAAATACATGGTGAAAGCTTTTCCACACTATTAGGACGAATAATGGATCAAGGTCCGACAGTTTTGATAGTAGAAGATACAAATGGTTATATTTTTGGTGGTTTTGCTCCTGGTTCATGGTCATTAGGGCCAAATTTCATTGGTAAGATTTTCAGTTCAATTGTTTGATGGACGTGCCATAATGTTTATTCTTTAGGTAACGAACAAGCGTTTCTGTTTACTTTAAGGCCGAAGATGCGATGCTTCCCGGCTACTCACTATAATGATCACTATCAATATTTAAATTTGCACCAACAAACAATGCCAAATGGACTGGTAAGAGAATATTTTAGTGAAAATTTAGCTACTAACAAAATCGATTAGACTAGGGTTATTACGAGTTTAACTAGCAATTTAAAAAAATTCACTAACGCACAATAAGATGCCCTCTTTGATATTACTTGGATAAGGAAACTTCTATCTGACACTGCGGTGGTTCGGTCAGCGGAAAGAAAGCTTCAAATTTAGTTCAGTGGAAAATACCACATCCATCTTTCTCATTCAGTTTGGAGCCATCGGCATTCATGCTTCTTGCCCATTTCCAAGCCTTTGAACGGAGACAATTGGGCCATGGTTTAATCGATGTCATCCCCTGCACCAAGATTTTAGTATGATCTAGAACTTTCTTAATCCAGGGATCGCCACAATGCAGTATTATCACTGCGCACTTCACATATTACAAGACAAGCCGATCGGTAGGAAGCCAGGTGTGCTTTTAGAATAGATGACCCCAGTTTTAAAGAAAGCTGCTTATTTATGTACCTTCTCTGTCATCTTCTGATTTACAGCCTTAACTATGTCTGACCACCAAACTACTGCTCCGGAAGGCAGATTTGATTCCATAATCTTAGCGTAAATCCAGAAGACGGTTCGATGTCACAGCCTTCAAGCTGCTCCAATTCATCATGATACACTATAAAATGCCTTGTAAGTTCTTTTTGCTATATTTTTTCTTCATAAAAGCTTGGAGTCCAAGAGAAGTCTGACAAATTTTACTTTGTTTTCTAGGCTTACAGGAGTTTTAATTGCTTTAGAAGCTAGATATATTTTAATATCTTGACAGATATCGATATTTCGAGGCTAATCTACTCTCTTCTATCTATCGGTCTAATCCAGTGCTCTCGTTTTATTGCAATTGCAATATTTTTGTGGTTTTGTTTGTTGTTGCAACATTGTTTATTGCAACATTACGTTTAGAGTCATCTATTGCATATTTGCAAAATCGCTCCTTGTTTAATCTAGCCAATACCTTTAGTAAGTTGACTCCGCCCAGTTAAGTTTTATTTGCAATTAATAGGCGTTTTGCTGCGTGAACTATTGAAATTTAGCGTATCATTTTTGTAGTCTGGGGGCTATCAGCTAATGTCATTGCGAAATCACATTCCTCATCTTTGTGTATTTCTTTATCAGTAATTTTTAGTCTTAATATTTCATCCAGCCTCCTTCTTTTGTTTGAAAATTCGCTAACATTTTCCCCACCCTTAAAGAGGCAAATATGTCATACATTTTCAATAAGTTCCTCAAAAGGGTGGTTTACAATAAAGTATATCCGATAATTGAACGTTTTTTAGCTTCTGACAAACATGGATTCATTATAGGTAAATTAACTGTCTGTTGTTAACTGATACTGCTGATTTCGCTATCGATCAGCAAGGCAAACCCATGAAATATATAAAGACTTTACTAAGGCTTTCAATTCAGTGAACCATTAAGTTTTTAACGGGCAGGGGCGGCTCGTCGATGTACGCAAAGGAAGCAGTGCTTCCCTTGCTAAACCACAAAATTGATTAAATAATCAATACGTAACAATGAAAAGATTTACAATCAATAATTAACAATCAATGGAATAACATTTATTTTCTTACAAAAGGCAAAATTCCATCGCTACTATGAATCTAACGGTTTTATCTTATAACAGTCCAACTACAGAGCTTCTACGTTAAATTTACAGCGACACAACGAAAACTCAAACATTTTACTACAAACTACAAGCACTGCATACCATTCAAAATATACAGTTCATTGAAATATACTACACACAACACTGAAGTGATCTTGCTTCAATGCTTAAACTCGTCGTTTTCGCATATATCTACTTAGACGCTTTGCCTAAATGATGCCCACAAAAATTTTACAATCAATGTACTCAAATAGTATCGCGGACGCTGGCTCAGTTCGCAGCGTCTTGGCGGATAGAAAAATTCAAAAAACCCTTGCCCCATCCACCCGCTGAACGACCCGAAAGCCTTTGTTAATGAATGAACTTAATACGCTGCAATAGTATCCGCGTCTCCTGTTTGCCCTCATGATTTATCTGTAGATTATCTTCTGATCCTCTTCTTACGAGCCGTTCCCCTTAGAAATTGATGCATTTTCTGCTTTGTTCACATGTACACATGTACGATGCAAGCCATTGCGATGTTCATGTGGGGAATAGAATATGTAGTAGAAGTTACATTTTTCGTGTGCAGTTTTCCCCAGATCGGTTTTTTGTGTCTGCTTTGGGTTCGCTTTGTAATTTCGTATGGTTTAGCGTGCGATGCTTTCTCTGCCTAAGGGACGAAATTCTTAAGGAAGCACAATGTATGGCCAAGAGCCAACGCATAGCGCTCTCTTATGACCGCTGAATATCATCCGCACGAATATAAGCATGAACTGGAAGATCGGAGTAGCATGGGTTCGTTCGTGTTTGCTTAAGTGAACTTTGGCTAACACTCAGTCTCTGTCCTAATGGTGGGATCACATTCGCTTGGAATTTCATTTAAGATTGGAAGATTTAAGATTTCTAGATCTAATAAATTGTGAATTTCAACTTTTCAGTTTTCATCGATCTATTTATCTGTGAAGTTTGTATTTTTTTATTTCAGGGCATGGGTGGACAGTTCGACTACTGGGGTCTTTGGCTGGATTGTGAATATGGTCAGGGAGAGTGCTCTGAAACTTGTACATCCTTTAAAAATTACATGCAACTTAGCGCAAATAAAAAATTTACTATTCGTAACGTTGAGGTCTGGGCGGTTGGCGAAAAGCCAAAAAAAGAAGAAGATGAAGACGTAAGTTGAAGCTCGTTTGTTAACTCAAAGATCATAATTAAATTGTTTTCGTATAATTTCAGGATGTCAGAAGTTCTGTTCTCGAGGGTCATACAGAGGAAAAAGCTATTCTTGAATTGGCTGGTCGTCAGCAGTATTCAGATGGATTACGAGAAGAACCGAATACATAATAATTTGAAAAATATCATGTTGCCTTTTTCTGAACTATCGTATATTAGCAGGGTTTCATTTTGAAAATCATGATATTGTTTCGGTTGCTGAAAGTTAATCTTGATTATGTATGTTAGGAAATGTCTTTAGAATATCAATTTCTATTTATTGCAGCGGTTAATTATTTATATAAAGAGTAATCGTTTTTTAAAACGCTTATACGATTAGATAATTTTAGTGGAATTCAATGAAAAGTTACATCTGGATGTAATGTAAATAAAAAATGTGTAGTTTGTGTTGCTAGTGAATGTTCAAGACCAACAATATGCAAACACTTAATTGTTTGCTTGCTTGATTTTGCAAAATAGTCAGACAATATTACGTAATGCATTTGCGACTTAAACCCTCTAGTAGGCGTATTTTTTTACCTTAAATTTATCTTTGATTCATATCTGCAGCCCTGTCATATTTGAATCACTAACTTTTACCTCCTATCAAAATAGTCAAAATGAATATTTTTCATAACCGAGTGCCTAAACTTGTTACGTCCTTTAAAATCGCCTTAATGTCTTGATACGAAATAATTGCACCTAACAAGTATTTATCTTGTCAATTTTTCTATGTAAAACTGATGCGGTTGTATATCATATGCATGATATAGATGAAATTCTTTGAAAATTGAACTCGAAACTATTATTCTACGTAGATCGCACCACAAAAGTGACAGAATATGTCGCTTTTCGTGAAGATCTATAGCATACTTGTCTGACATTCTGCTTGATATTATTGTCTGACAATTAAGATTAGCAAATCATAAAAATTAAAAGTTGCCCAAGGTGAAAGTGGTTGTGCATGTGAGCGATGTATAGTTTTTTACGAAGGCTTTTTGTAGTCGTTCGACCCCAATCTGTGACACTTTCTTTCCATGTTTTCTTAATTCTGATAAATACATTTAGTTTGTTTTTGTTGTTGTAGCATTGTGCATATGTTACGTAGGATTAGCTAACTAGTTTCGTACTGGTAAGACAAAGTAAAAAGTTATTTAATGTGATAAAATCAAACATCAAACGAATAATAAGCAACTTGAAAAGTGGAAATTATTCTGTGGTTTGTTACTGAAGGAAACACATACTACATAGAAACAAATCTACTGCACAAAAGTTAGGAAAAAGAACATGAGAAACATGTATACATTTCCGAATTCCATATGCATGGCATTATTTTTTTTAGACACTAGTTGCAAAGAATCATACATAGAATATAAAGTTAAACATTACAACTTTTATGTTATAAGACAAGCAACCTGAAATTTGTCAATGTATCTAGATAAAATAAAACAAATAATAGAACGTTACTGTAAGATATACGTGTACCTCTCACATTGTGTCTAATTCTTTAGAAAGAATGTTGGTAAGATAATCCGATTTTCTTGATTTAAAAAAAAAATCAACAGTAAATCTGTTTTCATGAATGTATGAATGGTAAAAATGCAATTCTTTTTGGAGAAAACTAAGAGATCTATTGCTAAAGATATATTGGGTATTTGAAAGTGAAAGAAGAATAATGAGTAGAATATATGAAACAAAACTAGTTAGGTTCTATTCACTTAGTAAACTATTCCAAAAACGAGAAATAACTTAATAACATTCTGTAAATGTTACTTTTGATGGTTTAATAATTACATTTGTGTGACGAGTAATGGTTTTGAATCGAAAAAGTTAAATCATGGCAATCATTGTCGCTGATGGCAATCGGTTTCTGGACCGTATACCAAATGAATGAAGACACTATGTACGCGAAATTTATTGAATCGGTGTTATCAAGTGTAACCGTACTACAAGCTTAAATAAAATCTGACGAATGCAGTGACATTTGTTCTACCTAATTTTTTGTCTGCTATTGCATATTCTTTACAACAAGATCTGGTAGTGATTACTCCAAACAAACGTGAGAGCGTCGTTGCTATGTCGCCTCTATCTGCATATTTGACTGTCTTTCTAGCCTATGTAAAAAATATTCTTATTGTAGCCTTTGTGAAATTATGTTACTAGGATAGCCGCAAAATGAGACGCAGGTCCGTGTCGAGACCAGCGTTGCCAATATAGCTCTTTTTAGCTCCTGCCAGTCCCAAAAACTCATCAACTGCCCCATGGGGCAATTTAGCCCTTTTCAGCTATCACTGGCCCAAAATTTGGCCCGTTGCGAAGTTAAATAAGATTAGCATAACTAATTTTCAAATAATTTTTACTAATGTTCGAAGAAGAACATTAGTATTAAAATCATTTTGGATAAAACTTCATATTTCTATACATTTATATATATATATATATATATATATATATATATATATATATATTTATATATATATATATATATATATATATATATATATATATATATATATATATATATATATATATATATATATATATATATATATATATATATATATATATATATACAGTGGTGGCCAAATAAAATGCGGCACCTGTGAATCTCACCACATAACGTCTCTTCAGAATAATCGCCGAGCTTAAATGATACGAACTGGTGTTTTAGAATTTAACTATAGTGTTACACGTTAAATGTAAAAATAACAGAACCAAAAAAAATTCTTTGTGGACAGTACAGCCACTTTTCCGTTTTATGAGCAAAAAAAGTGTTGAATTGAAAATTATCCATTATTTAGGATTCGTAATAGGAAATTTGAAGGAAAAGTATTAGTAGGGAGGTAAAAACAATATTCTTTATTTAATTTAACAAAACTAGTATTTCGTATTTCCTCCGCGAGCCCGGATCACAGCTTCAATCCTTCGAGGCATGGATTTTATCAAAGACTGGCAGTATTCAGTGGCTATGTCGTCCTCCCAAGCTATTTTGGTGACGTTTTTGAGTTCCTCTTTGGTCCCGAATCTCCGATTCATCAGTTTTCTTTTAAGTTCCGCCCAACAATTCTCGATTGGGTTCAAATCAGGGCTGTTTCCTGGCCACTCCAGTGTCGAAATTTCCCTTTCTGCGACAAATTCTTTAACCTATTGGAAACCAAAACAATTTTTTTTAAATTTTTGGTTTTTTTTTTACTGTCGTATTGAACTGTTGTTTCTAAAAAAAACCCACAACTTACCTTACGAGCGCGATGACATGGAGTAGAGTCATCTTGGAAAATTGGGTCGTAAATGACTGGGAAGAGCCTATCCATTGACGGGATCACATGGTTGTCAATCACGCTGATGTAACTGATCGCATTCATTGATCCTTCTAAAAACACCAAATCTCCGGTGCCGAAATAAGAAATGCAACCCCAAACCATGTAACTCGGAGGGAACTTGTTTCGAGGCACAACACAGTCTTTGTGCAGTTCCTCTCCGATTCTGCGACGTACATACTGCAGTCCATCGGATTGGTTCATGTTGCATTTGGATTCGTCGGAAAAGTGTACTCTTTTCCAGTCATTTTCCGACCAATTACGATGAGATTTGGCAAAATTCAGCCTCACTGTTCTCATTTTCACCGTTAAAGATGGTTTTTTTCGGGGCCGTCGAGCTGATAGATCAGCTGCATGTAGCCTTCTTCTCGTAGTTCTGTCACTAATCACTATTCCCATCGCTTCCTGGAAGTCCATGTTGACTTCCCTAGCGGTTTTTTTTCTCGGTCACTCAGGCTTATGTTCTTGAGATGCCGGTCATCTATCGGGGTCGTCTTTTTATTGCTAAATCCTGTTCCTGGTGTCCGCTCAAGAGATCCCTTCGCGTTTTTTTCTAAAATTCTAGCCACAGTCCCGTGATGACAACAAATTCTACTGGCTATAGCCCTGGTAGAAAGCCCTTCGTTGCTTAACATCACAATACTCACTTTTTTTCACTCAATAGCTGTGGTGCCATGTTTACTCGTCAACGGTCAAACTAGACTGAACGAGTGACCGAAGCGGACTCTGTCACGATACCTGAACAAAAAGGTATGTAATTAGCCCCGCATGGGATTTTCCAGTAAAATTGGTTTAAAAGGGCCACAAAAATACGATTTTCTAGGTAATTTCGCTTGTGTGCATGTGTCGCATTTTATTTGGCCACCACTGTATATATGTATATATATATATATATATATATATATATATATATATATATATATATATATATATATATATATATATATATATATATATATATATATATATATCATCAAAAAATTTCAGTGGAAAAATCTCAGGAACGCGCCATCCGATTGAACTGAAATTTTCAGGATAGACTGGTGTATATGCAGAATAGTGCCAGGTCTCACAAAAAATAATAATCTTTAACCCTTTGGCACCGTCGGCTATTTTAGTGATATTTTGAATATACCTATTTTTCTATCAATAAATAGCTTTTGCGAATATAACGTTTATGTAATGAATTCTGAACGTGTTTTAAATGTGAATATGATAATGTTTTTGAAATTTTTAACCCTATGTGTGCGCTAGGCGTCTAAAATGAGGTTGGGAAAATTTGAAAATTTTTGAATTGCGATTACTTTTTATTCAATTAACAAATCATTATGAAACATACAGGACATATTAATGTTGTTAACTTGCACACTTGCATAGTTTTTGATTAACGTGCTGTCAACCCTGTAGCTTCGGCAGGCACAGAAAATGAAAACATTCAAACCATCGAATCTCCTAAAAAATGTCCGTTTCTTACAATAAAAACCAATTGTATACAAATCTTACGCTTTATCTACACGTTCAAAGTAAAACTTTGCAAATTTCATGTCGGACAAGAACGGTAACCCTCTCCCAATTTACCTATATTTTTAGCATCAAAAACTTCTGTTCACGGAAACTCACGAACCAATGATCAGATGCAGTTGAAATTTACATAATAAATTGCACTTAAGTAGGACCAGGACTGATAGAAGCGAATTTGAATTGTGGGCAACTATGTGCCATTGGTGCCATCTTGAAAAATTACATAGAAAAAAAAACTTCTTTTTGCCCTATGAATTCTGATTCAGTAACTAGATTTTCATGAAATTGACACAGTGGCTGAACCTTACTTTGCTAGAAATTTGGTTGAAAAATTCGATTGGTGCTGCCAGCTATGGTAATTTTTGTGTCTTTGGTTTTGAAAATTCGCTCAGGAAAATAAAACTTTTTACCCTATAGCTTCCAGTGCAGTCATGAAATCAATACGAGTTTCATACAATTAATGGAACCTATTATAGGCATTATAAGCCACGATAGGGCTGCCAGCTATTGTTGGTTTTGTGTTTGCAATATCTTTATTAAGCGATTTTATCGTAAAATTTTCAAATGGTAATGATTTCGTAGTGACAATAAACAGCAAATATTAAGTTTTTGATTATTTGAAAAATTTTGCGGCTAGTAACCCTAAATTTCTTTATACTCCTATAACTTCGAATGCAGTCATCGCATCGAGACGAAATTCGCAGGATAGACTAATTTCAACGTGAAGCAGATGTGATATATTTTTGGCTTTCATACTGGCAACAGGTTGCCAGCACGAGTCGGTAGTGCTATTTTTGTATCAACAAATGCTTATAGTTAGTATTCATACCGGAAACATTTCCAAAGAAAATAAATAACCAATGTCTCAATTACCAAAGCTCTGCAAATTGTTCGGATCGTAGCCCCAAACACCAACTTCAGTTACAGTGCTGCAGGCACTGAGCATTTTTTTCATTGATGTTATATAAGATGCGCCTTTCAAAGTTTTGTGAAATAAGCAACTGATAACGAATATAATTAACAATAATTTTGTTCTCATAAACTTTGAAATTCATGCCAGTGGCAATATCTGAAAACTTTCCACCATATGAGTTATAATGCATTCTTGGGACCAAAGTAAAAGTGGCGTTTGAAACAGTTTGGCTGTAATAAGCAGCTTGTGTGGTAGAATATGCAGTCAAAATCTGCACGATTCTTCTACTGTTCTTCGAACATTAGTGTTTCTAGCCGTTCAGGTGTGGTAGAGTTTTTTTCATTTAATATCTGTCTTAATATATTTGTTTTTACTATCACTTATTATATTCGTTTTTTTAAACAGCAAAATATCTGCATGTCATAAATGCTGTTAGAGCTTGGCATGATCCATTGGCATAGGTTTTCGAATTTCTATCAACACCAGTGATCACGATTGTTTATTTTTGTCTTTGAAACTTCCTTGCTAAAAACCCCCAAAGGTATTCGTTTGGGTTTGAGGGATGGTGGTTGTTAATGCAATTTCCTTGGAACTAGAACTTGATGACCTTCGAACTGTGTTCTCACTTTGGTGGCATATTTTCGTCTGGACATGGTAGCATGGTATTTTTTCTTTGGTTACTACAGCATTGATGTACATACATTTTGCATCGGACCCAAAAGAGGGTAACTTGAATAGATAGTGCACGGCCGACGCGTTTACCATTTTTAAACGCTAGATAAAAAATCACCGGTAGAAGAGTCAATTTTGAATATTTAGGTTCTAGTCTATGACCTAACATTTGTCTCGATTTTTACCTTGTAAAGCTCGACGAATTGAAGAAACATGGCAGAACATCTTTCCAAGATTTTGCTCAATATAAAATGCAACTAATTTATTTTTGATTCATATTTTTAAAGATGGCAATAGAATGTAGGAGGCAGCCAAGTTGAAGACTGTTGTGAGTGGATAAGAGTCGCAAAACAGGAAACTAGATGAAAGTATCAGTACGAGCATACGGTAACTATGACAGATTTGGAAGAGGAAACTCTCATCCAAGCAAACTCTGCGCTGCTCAAGGAGAGGAATGTTAAGAAGAGGTACGCGTTCAGTGTAGGGTATATACGGCAGACTACGTATATTTAAAAAGGATATTGCGAGTGAATCTGCGCTGAACTGATTCAACAGCGTCAGAGAGATATTTGAAACAAGGAAACCACACTTGACTGCAATATTCCAGTACATCAGTACCATCAATAGCATAAGAAAAGACATGAGTGTGAATCTTGAGTGCAAAGAACATAAAAAAACACTTGGAATCATTAAGGGACAAACAGTTCAAGTTACACTAACCAAAGACAGCATTCAAATCATCCTGAAGAAGCAGAGAGTCAGCAGTAATTTTATCTTTTCTACTTTGAAACATATACTAATATTAAGTAATATTATACAATGATATAGCGAAACTTATCATAATTTCCGAATGATCTCATTAGGCTAGGAGTCAAATCGCAAAAATTATAGACAAATTTTCCGATTGAAAACCATCTATCCAAGCTTTTCCGCCAAAATAATTTATTTTTGTTTCGTTGGGTCACAAAATATTTTTCTTATGTTGCTCAAGTTCCGCTATTTTTTTTTGCAGCATAACTCCTTTTTGATAAACGTTTTTATTTTACTAACGGCCTTTGACCTTTACAAGGTAAAAATCAGACCTGATGCCATATCAAAGGTTCGAACGCAATTCGTTCTAATTGACCCTTCTACCGCCAATTAGCTTTTCGCCGGTGAAAATTATAAGTGTCGCTTGACCCCAGTTTTCTCCACCAACTCGTTCAATTATGTGCTGGACAATCTAAGTTGGTTAACTCGCCATTTTTCATTTGATTTTTGCTTTAACAAATTATCAAAAACCATTGTGCGCACTTCAACAGTAGTTGGACGATTTAATTAACAGTAATTATGTTCATATCAACTATTGCTACAGTTATTTCAACAATCGATAATATAATTTGTTTGATTTTACTGCATTTTCTCTCTCGGTGTAATGGCTACTATGCTGAGTTCATATAAACTTGCAATAAATTATAGATAGGTACATGTAGTTAAATGCATACTCCATCCATTTGAAAATTTTTGGAAATGTTTACCTCTAGAATTGCAACATGATTGTTTATTAAATCAAACAAAAATGTAAGGAGAGGATATTTTATTTAGTTACACATACCTAAGCGTTATCGGTGATTAGTACGAGGCCAGTTTCTTTCATTTTCAAAACAAAAGTGTTTATGCCTTCTTCTAGGAAAATTATTCCGGAGCCTTGATATTAGTATAGATAAAAACAAATTTTATCGTATTTAATGAGTAGGATTAAAATCCAAATAGTTTTGAACCCCCAACTAATAAAATGCAAAGATTATTTAACACATCCTTTAATAATCCAAAAATCGGTTTATGACGATATTACCTATTTCAATCCCTTGATAATCTACGCAGCTGATGTTTTTACCTTTAATCCCTAAACACATGTCATTAGTGTAATCCCTGGTGATTAGTGTAATTAGTAAGCTTTTAGCTAATTTATCTTAAAATTTTTACCAATATATACCCGGATCTATGGACTCGAAATCAGTCGAGTATAGTACACCTTTTAATAGATTTCAGAACAAGATCACATCAAAGATGAAGAAACTTATTGTGAAAATGAAGAAAGTTATTGCCAAGAACTCCGTTGAAGATAAGCACGAGAATGCCGTTGAGAACGCCGAAAAAGATCATAGCACGAACGACGCCACTGATTCAGGTCAAGAGTCGATTTCAGATGGAGAGGAATATTTGGGTGAAGATCAACACTTCGATATGAATGATTCGATTGCAGACCCAAGTATGGATATGCATGGAGGAAAACAACTTTCTAGTCGGATTGTTAGTACCTTGCAGTACTTTTCATCGAACGATGCGCGAGAGGAACCCGATGTTGTCATTGACTTGACAGAACTTGGATTCGTTGATAAATCCTTTGCAGGCTGTGCGAATACTGATGGCCCAATTTCAGATGCTGGTTTTATTTTGAAAAGAATAGCAGAAGGCAACGTTGCCAGCATCATCGTTGAGGCAGCGCGAGGGAGCAAACCTCGTAGCGTTGTCCTGGATCGATATGTTTGTGAATTTTGTCAAGGAAACGATCACCAGCGAAGAAGGATGATCATCGACTTTACGAGTGAAACCGAAGAAAAGAACGAAGTGGTCACGCGTCTTGTTTTTTTGACGGAGGAATATTCTTTGGGGATATGTGACGACTGCTTGATTCAACTGTTGTTTAATTTTATTAAGAACGAATGGGATCTTCATATGCATTAAAATATTATTCATTCAGTGTAAGTGAAATAAAAACTTAATGCTAAATTTTGCACTGTTAAACATTTTATTTTTCAATAAAAGCTCGATCGTATGTAAAACTTTTTTTATTTTAATAATTTTGATTGGCTAGTTAGCATTAGATTACTGTCTATTTTTCTAAGCTATTCTCGGCGTCGGTGGAGATAACTGGGACTTTAGGCTAATTGGTAACAACAATGCTTTGAAACTATGTGGAACTGCTTTCCTGATTCTACTGCCTTAGCGTGTGGACGCTCCTTGTAAAAGATTTCTGGTGACAATGGAATTTTTTCAATTGTAGTGACGCCATCTTGGCTTGGGTTATAGTTGTGAGGTGATACTGTGTGTTTTTGTGAGTTGATTATCTGGATTTCAGTAAGTTTTTGATAATATTTTTGCCTGGTAATCATATAAAGTAGTATTCAACTCTGTATTTAAGAGTATATAGCTGTGCCCGTGAGTATTCGGTTGCGTAGGTATAGAAATTCTCATACACGTGTTGAGCTTATTGAATAAAGGTGTAAGCAAGACGCATCAGGATGGGGTCGGAGCCCCCTGATATGCAAAATTTAGATGGTAGTGTAAAGAAGAATGCTGTGAAGAGGAAAACAGAATTCAAAATTGAAGGATATAGTTTGATTTCAAAAGGGGCGAGAAAAGAAATGCCGATAGAAATTTTAGGTGCAAATGATGAAATGGATAGAGAAATTTTGGATATTACTACAGAAGGTAGACAAGAAGGTAGAAATAAAAATTAAGTAAATAAATACGCAAATAGATATAAAGTAAACTCAAAAAAGAACTATCCGGTGCTAATGATTGCGAAAGATGTTAACGAGAAAAGATTCAGGTTAGATCCTGTTCTATTATACAAAATCAAAAAAGAACGTGCTATTGTAAGAAGCATTAAGGTGAAGAGTGTATATATAATAAGATAAAAGTGATTTTTAGTAAAGCTGAAGAGGCAAGTAGCTTTGTAGACAGAGGAAAGACTGAGCTTAGTGAATATATGATCTTCATCCCAAACAATTTTATTTATAGGTTTGGCATTGTCAAACAAATCCCGCTATGTTTTAATGAAAACGAGTTCCTAAATAGTGATCCGTGCAATAAGCATGGCAATATTTTAGATAATAATAAAATAGTTAGTGTTGATAGGATTATGAGAAGAGAGAATGAAAATAAAGAAAGTCTTGTAACAACAACTACAGTTAAGATTACTTTTGAGGGAGACGAACTACCTGATGGGATTAAGTTAGACTTTCTTAAGATAAGAGTTGATTACTATATACAGAGGCTTAAACAATGTTTTAACTGTGGAAGGTTGGGTCATTTTGCGGCACATTGTAAAAGTTCAAATAAGAGATGTTTAAATTGTGCTTCAGAGGAGTGTGACGGGATTTGCCTCGAAATGAAATGCTTACTGTGTCCCACAATGCCCGGGACAGAAACTGACCTAAATGGATTAAGGAGAAAGAAAATTTGGAAATGGCTTCGAAACTAAATTTATCTGTACCTGAAGTGAGGAAATTGTACTTCGAAAATAGTTTTGAAAGTCTGAATGAAGTAAATCTCAATGATGAGGGAGTCTTCCCAATGTTGAATAAGTCAAGATATACTAATAATAGAGACCAACAGAAGGATGCTAACAGGTCAGCGTTCAAAACTAGTTATAGAAATATGTTAGTAGAGAGGGTTGTTAAACCAAACAAACATATTGTAGGCGAAACAATGAGTTCTGACCCTTTGGAGACAGTATATAGGTGCGCCATGAAGCTCAAAGCGACAGAGATTGAAAGACTGATCAATAATGTACTAGAATCCATGAAGAAGGAACAAACAAGAACTGAGAGAAGTGTAAACGATGAAATTTTAAAAAACAAACTTTGGAAAAATTAACCAGGAATGTGGTATTCCAGTTGATGAGATGGCACATTATTTAGTGAATAAAGATCATACCAGTCAAATATAAATTTTGTATTGCATTTTTTCCAACTTTAAAGACAATCAATGAAAATAATTCAATTCAACATACAAGGCTTGAGAAAGAATTTGGATAATCTAACGGTTTTTATAAATACTAACTAGATTGACATTGCTTTGATTGCTGAATCTTTGCTACCGTATGACTTTGACAAAGTAAATTTAATAAATGGCTATATAGCCCAGTCATTTTAGCAATCAACCTCGGAATGAGAGATAATAAGCTGAATTTTTGTATATACCTTCGTTTTGGGGTCCTCAAAGTTGTTTCAAAAGTCTCATAAAATCTCGTGTCTGCGTCGAAAGTTATTCAAAGTCAAAGGTGAGAGAAAACAGTTTTTTGCGATTATCTCGGTTTCTATTGCTCCAATGATTTAAACACTTAGGATTGAAATTGTAGAGCATACAATTTGCGACACATTTTATTTGAAGCATTTTTTCATGCGCTCAACCGTTTTTTCGGTAGAGGGCGGTAAGCGCGCAGCACTCAGCCATATGTACTATGATGCAAGGTCAACCGTGTCCGTGTCAAGGTCAACTCTAGTTTTGAATTATTTGTATTATTTATCAGTAAATACATTGTATTTAATGACATTTTACATATATTTAATTTATTTTAATATATATGTTTTACATATTTTTAATCTATCAATCTTTAATAATTTAAATAACAAAAGTTTTCTTCTTCTTCATCGTCATCTTCTGAACGTTCGGGAATTTCTGTATTATTGTCATCATCTTCGTTGCCTTGAATTGGTGTTTTCAGACCTTCCTGAATTTCAGGGTCAAATGCACTCTCTTGCTCACAGTCACTTTGCAATGAAATAGCATTGAGGTAAGCTTGCCAATTACACTGGCCACAAGCTAAAGTGCATTGCAGCCCTGATTTTCTACATCGACACCATGCACCACATCCATTCTTACAATTACAAAATAGAGTATTCAGTAATTCATCGAAAGCTGGTGGTAATATTGTTGTCATTGGCTCCAGGAACTCATTTTGGATCACCCAACCCCATTTCTGGGGTTCTAAACCATGCCCTAACCATTTTTGAACTTGGTAATAGACACCGTTTATATGCTGATGGGCCGCTGCACTTGTCGGTGGAAGATTAGATAATTGGACAGGTTTATTAAGTTTTGTAGATTTAATGAACTGAGTATATCGAAGACGATCGATGTTATCCTCAGATTTTGGAGCATTGTTTATCGCTAGTAAGATCCGAATGCCATTATTGTATAATTGTTATTATAGGAAACCGTCTTCTCAGCTATACTTATACTTAATTCCACATTTTAAAGATAAAATACATAATTATTTTACTACTTAAAATCTATTTTTAATAAATTTACACATACAAATAGTATTTCATTTAACTAGTCTTTAATCACACAAGGAAGATAAATATAATTAAATGAAAATATTAAAAATAGGTAATGTTATTGAATACAATGTGTTTATTGATAAATAATACAAATAATTCAAAATTGAAGGTAGTATTCACAGGTACTCACGGTTGACCTTGCATTACAGTACATATGGCTGAGTGCTGCGCGCTTACCGCCCTCTATCATGAAAACGGTTGAGCGCATGAAAAAATGCTTCAAATAAAATGTGTCGCAAATTTTATATTCTACAATTTCGATCCTAAGTGTTAAAATCATTGGAGCAATAAAAACCAAGATAATCGCAAAAAACTGTTTTCTCTCACCTTTGACCTTGAATAACTTTCGACGCAGACACGAGATTTTATGAGACTTTTGGGGCAACTTTGCGGACCCCAAAATGAAGGTATATACAAAAATGCAGCTTATTATCTCCCATTCCGAGGTTGACCCCTTTTTTATGCTAAAATGACTGGGCCAATAAGGGAATATACAAAAACAGATACAGTAGACTAGGAGGAGGTGTTGCTATGTTCATCAAAGATGACATCAAGTTTAAAGAAATAGTAGTCGATTATGAAATATAATTTATATGTATTAAAACTCTAAATTTAAACAGGAACATAATGATTGGATCAGTTTATATCCCACCGAACTTTAATAATGATATTTTTGATAACAATTTTAGAAATTTCTTGTAAGATAGGAAGTAATGAGGAATTTATCATTGGCGGAGACTGCAATGCTAGAAATAAGAAATGGGGGGACCATACGCAAAATGCAAGAGGCCGTAGACTACTGAATATTATAAATGATTTTAAATTAAGAGTGCTAAATAATGGTATGTTTACATATAATTGCAACATAAATGGGATGAAAGGGAAATCGGTACCAGATATCACTATGACTAACATGTCGGGTAGAATGAACTGGAGGTGTGAGTCCAATAATCTTATTAATAGTGGTCATAAATCAATAACAATAGAAATAGTCTGTAGCAAAATAATTTATACAAGGAAAATAAACCAAGCGAATTTGATTAGTGAGATCAAGGAGGCAAGGATATCAGATAATTTGGAAGAAATTATGATGAACGTTGATTTGTTGGTAAATAACAATACACAGGCTAATAGAAATAGGAAATTTAAGGAGGTATACTGGTGGAATGATTTTTTGAGTAAAATTTGGTCGGAAAAATGGCCAGGAAAAAGCAATTTAATAAAAGGAAAACTCCAAAAAATTGTAGGTTGTGGATGAAGGTATATGAGAAGTGGAAGATTGAAGTGCGAGCAGCGAAGTGTGAGGCCTGAGAGAAGAAAATGATGGAGATATCTAGAAAAGGGAATATTAAGGAGTTCTGGAACTTGAATAAGAGACTTAAAAAGAATTATACGCCAACAAATCCCTCGAGCTGGGATGAAGCGAATAGTAAAAGCTATCTGGAAATGTTGGGGGAAAAACTAAGCAATAATAATATTTTTTTTAAATTTAATGTTTGCACTAAACAGGGTTATTAAGGGTTTTTATCCGGATAAAAAGCTCCTAAAAATTAGAATTTCGCCAATCTTAAAACCTGGGAAGGACCCAAATAGTTTAGATAACTATAGACCTATTTCGCTGATAAATATTTTCATTAAGGTTCTGAATAATTTAATCAAAGATAGGCTTAGAATAAAAGATAGGCTTAGAAGAATAATTTATATTATAATTTCATACCTATAGATAGTCGTACGTACATGGGAGGAAGGTCCACTCAGACTTGTAATAATCAAATTGATCATTTTCTAAGGGAGAAAGGTGCAAAACACGAAAAAGTAATGGCTGTAAGTGTTGACATTTCAAATGCTTACGAGAGAGTTGATGCTAAAAAAACTAATGGAAATTTTAATTGAATTAGACATACCTTCTTTCTAAATAATAGTATGCTCGTTTTGGGTGAGAGCCACTATAATGTGAGGAATGGCTTACCGCAAGGGGATGTTTTGAGTCTCCTTCTGTTTAATATTTATACGGCTGAGTTACACAGCAGAAACAGACAGAACATAAGGATGTTCCAGTATGCGGATGATTTTTTCATCATCTCTCATAATAAAAATTGGATAAATTGCTTTGAGGACCTTCAGTGTGCCATGGATGAATTTATAAGTAAGTGTAATAATCGTAATCTTATTATTAATGACAGTAAATGTAGTGCTATTTGTTTCGGAAGAAATAGGAATTTGCAACAAAACATAAGAATAAATAATAACCCAGTCCAATGGACAAATAGGATCAAATTCTTAGGTTATATATAGTATATAATAAAAAACTTACAGTTGTGGACGGTCTAACTAACAAAGTGGATAAGAATGAAATATATGCAAGACCTTTTAAGATTTTAGCTGGTAACTAACAAAGTGGATAAGAATGAAATATATGCAAGACCTTTTAAGATTTTAGCTGGTTTAAATATAGGATTGGATGTTGAAAAGAGCTTACTAGCATACAAGTCATTCTATAGGTCTAAGTTAGAGTCGTAGTACTAGCTATTGTGGAGCACCAAAGTATTTTTTCAAAAAAATGGATGCAATGAAATGTAAAATACTGAAAAGGTGTTTGGGAGTTCCGCAGAACACGGCTAATATAATCACCTTTTCGCTAGCAAATGAATTACCAAGCCATCTCAGGGTTCTACAATTGACAGCAAAAGAAGTTTTAACACTAAGAACAACAAATTTGAGTAAGTATATTAATATAATAAATAGTATTTCAAAATCGAATTATAGTGTAGTTTACAACAAATTTAAGGATTTATTTGACCAATTGAGGATTATTATTCCGAAAGCCAAACCTGATAAACTTAAAATTATATGCAAACGTGAAGGTGGTTTTAGTAATTTAGATCAGTGGCGGCTCGTCCTAATGTGCACTTTCGCACGTGAACCCCCTCAAAGAAATCAATTATTCAAAACTAATAATCTATACATATTGAACAAGTACATTGAACTACATTGAACAATATATAACTTGTCATGGCAGCACATAATGCTACCTGCCGATCATTTTCATATCTATTATCCCAGAAACTTTCTATTCCTACATACAAGCCATACAATTTTCCTATCTGCTTATTTCTACTGTTTTCTGTACTAGCGATCGCACGTGCGATTTGTGGCTGGAATTAGGGGGCTAGAGGAGCATGCGAGGAAGCGAGGGGTGCATCCATTTAGCTCGTCTCAGCACTAGCAGGGGGTTCACACTCAGAATGTGCGATCGACAACCAATTTGATGCATTTAGACATTGTTGTCGGTGGTCAGTTCCATTCGCTGATTCGTGCTGCCGTTTCGAGCGTTTTGCATATACATGTATGTATGTGGATTATTCTACCTTACTAAGCATATACATTTTAGTACTTGCGAGATATTCAATGATTTGTGTTTTCATTTGTACTGGAGGTATATGGAGAGTGCATTTTTCAATATTGAATTGAACATACCTCTACAAAAAATGTTTATAGAATGATGAAATAGAGTATGTAATTTTTGAATCTGGTGTTAAATCAAAAATGAGAAAAATGCAGATAGAATTTCTTTTAATTTCTTTTGTCGCCTATTCTAAAACTATATACATTTGAATGTATTGGCAGGTTCGATTGTGCTAAGATAGTCTGGGCACTTAATGAAGTCATAAAACACCGAAGGTTTTCGAGTGTGGATATATGAAAAATTTTATACAAGAAGAGTCATACCGTTTTTTAATAAATTCTGGGATAACACATAATAGGACTGTTTGTAAATTTTAATAAAATTTATTGATATCGGTGCATCCGTTATGCTGTAATAAACCATGCTAAGCCCATCACGGTCAAGACTCACCATGAAAACTCACTGATGAAAATACAATGTTCACTGTAAATATAAGTTTCAAATCTCTTAAATGTCTCGTCAAAATATCACTGTTCAAGGATTTTTAAATAGCCCTTTGAAGAATTTTGTAACTGTTATGTTTTTTTATTTTTTTTTTACTCATTCTGAAGCAGTTTCGCGATGTTTCGGCAAATTAACTAAAATATATGCAACTCTTAAGAAAAGTGCAAAGTAAATATTCATGTGCCCAATAAAGGTGTTTTCTTTTTGTGAACCCCCATAAAATTAGGTCACGAGCCGCCACTGATTTAGATTCTAACAGTTCTGAGGCTATAAATTTAGAAATAGACAACATTTTGAATAGAAGTGTGTGCGATAATAGCACAGTAGTGCCATGCGATGGTGCAAAGAACATTTTGGCTGTAGGAGGAGCTGCAAGCACCTGTAACATGGACTCAATAGTCCAATTTAAATTAAAAAACACATCATCAATAGTTAACTGCGAACTGCTAAGTATTATGGGAGCTATTAAATTAGGAGTAAGATTAGGCTTTAAAAATATATTAGTTTTAACGGACTCGAATGTTGCGTGTATGGAACTAGATAGTAATCTTAGTAGGAAAAATATCACTAGTAAAATTTATGAGTATATTAAGGAAATACAGGACTTAACAGTCAAAGTTATATGGATACCAGGACACTCAGGCCATAGTAAAACGAAAGTTATTGATGAGTTAGCAAAATGTGCCTTTTTATGTGATAACGAAGAACTATATGAGTATGAAGCTGATGAAACCTTTGATAGCATAAATAAGAGAATTCTAGATGAATGGAAATCTGAATTCTTAAGTAAATTTAGAAACTTAAAACCATGTGCATGGGCTAACACAGATTTGGTTTTTAGGAATAAAGTTTGGTTTAAGGATCTAAATTTGGGAAATAAGGATGTAAAAATATTTAATAGATTAATGATGAACAATGCCCTAAATAATAAAAATAGAGTTAGGATGAAAATTTTTGAAGACATAAATTGCGAATTATGTGGAGAAATAGATGATATCGATCATAAGATATTTAAGTGCACCGAATACGAAAGAGACAGATTGAGTTTTGATTGTTTTAAAGCGAATAAATAGGTTAATGAAATAATTGTTAAACACAACAGAAATCACCTGAAGCAACTAGGTGAGTTCCTAATAAGATGTGAAATTAAAATTTGACAAAAGTTTTTAATGTAAATTTATGTGTAGATTTGATGGAACCAGATTTTTTGAAATCCTTTCCACTCCCAAATCTCCTGTAATCCCAACAAAACCCAATGTTTATAGCAATATATCAAATCGCTAAGAAAATAAAATTATTTTTACGAATTTTAAAGAATTAAATTAAATTCAACTAATCGAGTCAACGTTGGCTTTTGCTTGCTGGTCAGGAAGCCAGGATTTTTGTCTGCGACGTGCAAAAATAAACCGGAGGAAAAAAAATATGTGGAACTGGAGAAAATTTGCTGACTATCTATTTGAGACTAGAAATTTCGAAAATACTTAGATAAAGAGCGTAGCTATCGTTAACAATAAAACAACTCAAGATTCTGCAAAACAGGCTTGCTAGACATTTTCGAATCAAACCTTTATAATATAGATAGACGGTTGAACATCGTATAACAGATATTGAGTGAAGGTACTACGTAGCAGCCAGAAATTAAATACAAGAACGTAGATTTGTTTTAGTATTTCTAATGTAGCAAATAGATATTGGCCGAGGCCAGGCGAGCCGAAGTCAGACGAGGCCGCAAACATGTGGACGGCATTTGACAGCTCGTCACGAATCGCCTTGGCTCGTGCTCAACATCCATTCCGATCGGATGTGGCACGAGCGCCTCTGACACCTGTCAAAGTCGCTTGTCTGGACCGTCCACACACTCGGCTCGCCTGGGCTCGGCCAATATCTATTTGGCACATAACGAAAGTCCTACCTTCTATTGAATAAATTTAGAAAAACTGAAACTAGAAAGTATGAATCGAAATGTGTTTCATCTTTAAGCTCCCACTTAAAGCTCTCACTGTAGACTGTATATCAGGGGTGGGCAAACGGTCGATCGCGATCGACCGGTCGATCGCAAACAGCTCGACAGTCGATCACAGACATTTTTAATAATTTACTAGGTTCATTTAAAATGCGAACTAAAAAATTAGTAGACGACTTATTCAGTACATTTTGGAATGGGCCTTGGCTTAATAAATCCAATCGGACAGTCCCCGCAGTTTCAGTTCACACAAAAGCTCGCAGAGCCTTGTTGGCGGAATAACCAAAGGGAAAATCCGAGATAGCTATGCCCTCGGTTTGTGCAATTTATAGATTTATATCATTTTAGTAAAATTGTTTCACTAAATCTTGTATACGTATACGGTTGTTTCATTTCCTTAAATCCCTCTGTTCTTAAGTACACACTTTATATTTTTGCTTCCCGCTATACACCTTGCCTGCATTTGCATTTGTCTCCCTGCTACCGAGGTAGTAAATTGTCGCACACAGCGCAACAAAGGTTAATCTCAATTTTAGATAAAATAAAATTTTAAATTAAAATCTTTTCACGCCAATTTAGTTTGTGCAGCTCATTCTTTTGAGCTAAAAAGTGACATTTGGTGTTTGAATTTGAAAATTGAATTGTGTAAATGTTTTTTCCATAATAAAATCGTTCGAAAATTGAAATTCTTGTCATCTTATCCGTCAGAAATGATAAGCGTCTCCGCTTTTCTCCATTTTCAAAATTTTCGCTCGAAAGAATGACCAGATAATGGAGACATGTCAAAATTTAGCTTCACGATTAACTCAGTACTAGCCTAAAGAATGAACTGCACGTACTAAATTGGCGTGAAATGATTGGAGACATGTGCTAAAGCTATCTGCATTTTCAAAGCGAAAGCATGTTCCGAGCAATTTTTCACGCTTAAAAGTGAGTACAACTCTTGCTTATTTTCAAGCTAAATTTTCGCCGCAATAAATTTCACGTAAAAATTTGCATGAAAATTTAACGTGAAATCGAAAACAGTACTAAGCTTTAGATGGCTTAGCTGAGGAAGCTTTTTGCACAGATTTCTAAATCTTTTGCCTGAAGTTATTGCATTTTTGGACACATTGGGAGAAAAACATGAACAACTGGAAGATGCAGTATGGGTAAAAAAATTAGCATTTCTTACGGATTTTATGGGCCGTTACTGCTTGCTTAATTTACAATTACAAGGAAAAGGAAAATATTGTTAACTTCTTGAGTTCGGTAAATGTTTTTTAAGTAAAATTAAAAACTTTTGCTTCACAATTAAATAGGCAAAATTTTTAATATTTTCCATATTTAGAAAAACATATTAAACTTACTGGTGAATGTAAAATGCAAAAGCTGAAAGACATCCTTCAGTTCGCGAAAAAGTCCGGGGCCTTCGATGGCTGCTTGGACTGAATTTTTTTCTCCTGGCCCATTTATCTGGTATCACTATAGGTCTATGTGTGGCCTTGTGCCAACTGGTACAACCTAACCTAACCTACTGGTGAATGTAATATTGAAATGTTTTGTCCTGAACTGGAAAATTTTAAACAAGAGAAACAATTGAGAAACAATTTGCAAATCTCAATAACCTTCAACCGATTTTTGAATTTATTTCATTTCCTTTTTGAGAACTCGATAACTAGGATATTTCATTAAATCTAGCTCATTTTTTACAATTGAACTCATCGGATCTAGAGTTAGGAATTTTGAAAATTATGTATATTAAATGAAAATTATTTTTGGATTTTATTACCAGAAAAAATATCCTTTATTGAGATTGGTAGCAATGAGAATATTTGCATTTTCTTGCTTCCATTTATCTATGTGAAGCAACGTTTTCTCAAATGAAAAACATCGAATCGCAACTTAGGAGTTCTCTGACTGATGACCACTTAATGGCATCTATTCGATTGTGCATCAGTGCTTACAAGCCTAACTCTACAATACTTTTGGATGGAAAAAAATTAATCTAAAATATTTATTAATAAAGTACATTGCACAAAGTAGTAAAACAATGTATTTAATATATTAATATCAATAAAGACCTTAATTAAATTTTTATTTGTTTATAATTTAACCCATTTTTCCAAGTCGATCGTGCATAAATTAAAAAAAATTATATCGATCAAACCAGTATTAGGTTTGCCCACCCCTGCTGTATATCATTTCCCTTTGAGTCAAATAAATCGGTTTGATCTTGAAACCATTTAAATGCATCTGTACGATGGTTGGTTTAACGTGTATTTGAAGCATAAAACAAAATACAGTTCTGGATATTTAACATAAAAGAAAAGCCAACGATGACTTTAATATTAGAAATAAGAAGATAGTTTTCACTAAATGCAGGCTAAAATCCAATTGAGAAAAGAGTACTTTTGTTGGATGCAAACTGTTGTCATATGTATGTATTTATACATGAAATGAAAAAAAATCTAAAAATAATGGTGAAAGTACGAATAATATACACATAGTTTCCGTTGTTTAGGGTTAAACTAATCAATCGTCCATTTTTCTTGTATTCACTATCCCTCACTTTGAATCTGCATGCAAATAAATTTCTAATATCACGTACATATAAAAGATACACATTCAGCATCTATTTTTCCTTTAACGGCATTTGTTCGAAAAATGTACGAACCATTATGTCGCTAGGCAACCGACGAATTTCAGTGAAATGCGATTTTCAAATATTTTCCACATCGATGCTTCATTTGAAAAATTGACACATTCGACTCGACAAGGTGTAGTTTTAATACCTGTGCAATTCAGAGTGGATTTTCAAGTGCATTGGAGTTTTACGAGAAAAGTTCAAATTAACTGCTGTAATCATGCCTCGCAGCATATTTTCATCGCGTTTCGATTTGGAACGGATACGACAGAATAATAAGTGGGATGGTAAGCGGACAATTAAAAAAAATACTCGTTGAAAATTTGGAGCTTTAAGTAGTTTAACTGTAGAAATACCAACTGCTTTGTTGCTGTTTGGTTTGGTTCGAATAACATCATTGGCATTTTTTCAGAGGCTTTTCGATCCGTTCCAATTTTTCCGAAAATTATTAAGCTCGTGGAGCCCAGACACAGTACGAGTCATGTTAATACCGAAAATCTTTCCAATAATGCTCCGAAGAAGAAAAATAGGGAAAAGAAACTTCTGAGATCGTGTGACTGGTAAGAAGGGCGTTCCTTTTAAATAGCTGGAGAAAACACAGGGGAAAAAATTATTCAGAAGAAGATACAATCTATTTTGAACAATATCTGCTATATGCCTAAGCTTATATCAGGAGGAATTATTCTTTCTCGTTCAAAGATGAAGAGAATAATTTATAATTTATGTCAACATTCACATTGTTTTATGATTTTATCTTAAACCAAATAAAATTTACCCATTTAACCATGCTTAGGTACGATAGCGATCGAATATCCATTACGACTCGTTTTCAACTTGAGAGCATTATAAGCTGTGAACTATTTGAGAGATATGAGCATGATATTTTAAAGAGTGATCCTGATAGCGCTCACAGTTGTGATGGCGAAACTGACAGTGAAAAGTCTTTGAAGGATGTAATTGAGCAGGCTTTGACCAAGAAATCTAACAGATCGCAGCCCCGAAAGAAAAAGGAGAGTGTAGACTCGAATAACGGTAGCACTGAAAGATTCGAAGCCATTGTTGTAGAAGAGGTCTCCATTGATAGTATAGAAGGTGAGCATTCGTTGCAAATGTTTGAAAAATGTATTATACGATAAAGGTTGATTGCCCAAATAATTATAATCAGTGCATGTTGCGGGGAACTTTGTGAAATCAAGACATTTTCGCCATTTTACTTGATCGCACCAAACATAAAAACTTTATTGATGATGATTTAATTATTCTGTCCCGCTTCCAGAACCAAAAAAATACATTCTAGAATACAGTACAAAAGATGGCGTGCCGCAGATTTTAGACACTCAAAAGAATGGCAAGATCACCACCTTCGATCCCGACAAAATCATCGAATACTCGCCATCCGATGATCCATACATCGAAAGTCATGGATTTACAGTGAAAAAGAGAGGAAGTCGAACTCGTTTGGATAAAATCTACGAATGTCAGTACTGCCATAAAACGTTTGATCGTCCTTGGGTTCTACATGGTCATCTACGTCTACATACGGGCGAAAAACCTTTTGTTTGCCCGATTTCATCATGTTCGAAAAAATTTGCTGACCGGTAATATTTTTTAAATATTCTACAGATTGGTTAGTGTGAAAATACAAAAATTGTAGGTCAAATCTGCGGGCTCACCAGCGGACCAAGGGACATCATGACTGGAAGTATCAATGTTCGCAATGCACGAAAGCGTTCAGTCAACAGAATTACTTGAATCGGCATAATTTGCAAGCCTGTCGTAAATTTCTGGCTCATTCGAAGAAATGACACTAACATGTTGAATTTACTGTGGTTCGAAAATGAGATTGTAAGATAACCAGTTGCTTAGATATTATTATCATAATATGATTGTGAAAAATAGTTATTAATTTAATAATGGTAGTAAATATCTAAAAAAAAAATTATATATTATTTGTTTTTTTTTCTAAAGAAATACATCCATGAAGCAAAGTATTTAAAGCTGTTCCACTACAGCTGGATTGGAATTGGAGTGACATTGGTAAAAATAACAATTTCAGAATCAAATTTTACGAAAATGAACTCAGAAGGAATCTTGTGATTTAATTTCTGTCAAAAGAAGATTTCGCTCTTTGAGAGGGTGAGAGTTCCACCAGACTTATTTACTGGAAGTAATATCTATACTGGACAAAAGTATTCGAATTCTAGTCTACGAATACAATCAAGCCAGGAAACCTATTCTGATACTGATAGAGATGTTTGATGGCATTTATTCAGTATAAACGATCCCCTTTCAAATAGTAGCCTCAACAGGAGGGCAAAGCAAAAGTAAATACAACCGCACGACGTCATCAATAATCCTCATTTGACTTCTTATATCACTTCTTGCTGTTCTGGAGTTCCTCAGGGTTCAATCTTTGGACCTCGCCTCTTCAACTTCGTCTTTAATGACGGGCCTCTAAGGTCAATGATACTTGAATCTCCCGAAATGTTCACCGTAACAACAGTTTGGTTATTGGTTTTTATCTATATGATATCCTCATTTATGCACAGTCTTCTGCCCCCTTGAAAAAAAGAGTACAAAGAGCCGTTAGCATTGTTAGTGCATTCAACTAAAACCTAAATGGAGATTATGTAACTCTCGCCGAAAAGAGATTCAGAATCACAGTGAAGCAGAGCAAATTTCTTTCGATTGCCATTAGAGGTGAATCTATTCATCCCGAAGAGAACATGAAAAAACTTGAGCGCATAGAAATCGCCAGAAACACTGATTATTGAAGAAAAGAAGAGGAGGTGTGTAGATGTTGAACGACTGTTTTAACAAACGTGCTCCTTATTACAACTGCCTTGAATAGTCCGATTATGCACCACTTTGATCCAATGAATGCATCGAAAATCATCGAGCAGAAAGGTTTCCAGGTAGAGATGAGGCGTATATACTTTAACAGGTATTTTTTTTGGAACAGCCAGTACCTAGTACGAAATTCAAAAATACTAGGTACGATTATTTTTGTGGACTATACGTGTAATCAAGAATTTACACAATAAATTTCGTCCATTTAATTCATTTCAATCAAACTGTGACGTAATAGTATCCTAATATTAATATAAACTCGTATTTCATACTTGCAAGTGCTTTCATACTCACGAGTATCTCGTACGCGAGACGAAAATACTTGCAAGTACGAAAATACTTGATACGAGTATATACTCGTATCGTTCCAAAATATTCGAATACGAATATACTCATCGTTCCAAAATATTCGATACGAGTATACTCGTATCGTTCCAAAATACTTGCCAAGTATTTTATAACTATACGAGTATATACTCGTATCGAGTATTTTGGAACTTTAGGTTTAGGTTTTTAGGGTAAAAGTAGCTGAAATCGGACAAAATCGGCCAAGTTTGAGTTACAACAATTTAGGTTTTGTAAGGGAAAAAGGGGTTTTTTGGCCATAGTTTGTCAAAAAACTACCTTTACAGCGCTTTCGATGATTGAAAGTGGTCTGGGAATATAATAGTGATATTTTCAGGGCGAAAAAATGTTTGATAGGGGAAATTGGGAAAAACCGTTCGTATTTTACAAAAAATTTTTTTGGTCTAGCATGAATTCGGGGACCTTTCTGAGTTGTTTTGGGCGAAATTTCCATACAAATCTGGGAAAAAGCGGCCTAGTTTCTAAGATACGGCAAAATGAAATCCGCCGGGAAAACTGAAAGTAGCACTAAAAATGTTGAGTTGAGATCCTTTTTGGTTCGCCAGTTTGCTTTTCAGGCTGTGCTGAATCCCAACCCTACCGGGTTTGTGACTCATGTCCAGCCATATCGTGAAAGGTTGGCCCCCAGTGGGTGCATGTTTAATAAACGTAACATTTTTTTTATAATATCTTAATAAAATTTTCGACAAACTTCATGCTTCAGTGAGGCGAAGTGGAAAACCGACTGTTTTATATTAGCCAAGAAAGGTTTGGTATCAGAGATCAGTCAATGAAAAGTTATATAGATGGCAACAAGATTAGTTGGTCCTATTTTAGTAAATTTTTCGACATTGGTAATTTGAACGAATACATGAGGTGTTTTATGCATATATTAAAATGAAAATCAAATTAAATTGATTGAATTTGATTGTTTTCCTAGATGGCTCCTAGGTTGGAGAAAGACTTGCCAAATAAATGACCGACCATTGGAAATTTACGGACAAGCTGCACGGACTAATGACTCAATATCCTTTCACGGTCTTCTGCACCATCACCATTTTAGCCTGGGAACTTTGTGTCTGGTGGGTGGGGGAGGGTACATCATACCGTTTCATTACATCACTGTAAATCGCATGTACAAAAAATACTAGCTAGTATTTTTGGAACAGGTATTTGGAGCAGGTATTTATTTGTGCTCGTACTAGGAATACCTAGTATATGAAAATGCGAGTACGACCCAACTCTACTGTTTACATTCGCTAAGACATCATCGCTGGTCGTGTATGCAGCTAGGCGGGATAAAAATAACACATTTGGTTGAACCGCAGCTTTAAGTGAGCAAGAAAAATTCTGGTTGTTGCTGTCTTTCTGTCCAAGCAAAGTGCCTTTCAGTAGCGTCGCTTTCAGTAGCGACGCTTACGATTTTGAGTGTTCCGTCTGCATTTTCCAGTACTGGTCCACAAGTCTGATCAGCATCAAAGACACTGGAGGAATTCAAAGTCTCGTTTTCATTCACATTGCTTTCCGTAAGATCATTTATTGTTGTGTTATGTTTTTCTCCAATCGTTAAGATATTAGGAACTAAACTCGAGAGTTCCGTAGATGTAGTGTGAATCTGCTGCGATTGTTGCCGTTTTCTTGCTCTAAAATTATTTGAAGGTATACATGTTATTATATGCTGGCGTGGGTGTCTCAGTGGATTGATTGCTTTGTTCTAAGGTATCAGTCTAACGACCAATGATAGTTAAAGCTTTAGTAATCGAAGTAGGAAACAGTGGTTGGTTATTGTGTTTTCTTCCCAGGTATCAGTTTGGCAGCTAAAACTACGTCGAGATGTATTTGTAGGTGATGTTAAGCGGCTTCTAAGATCCAAGTATAATTTGTCGACCATTTTTTCTAACGACTGGAGAATATCGACTGGTTTAGTTTGAGAAAATGGCTCATGAAGGTTACAAGGCAACGGGTGCAAGTCGATGATCGAATCATTTAAAATGCCAGTTTTATTTTCAAGTGTTTTAATTTTGCCTTGCATTGAATCAAACCTATCATGTAGGATGTCTATGTTATGTTTGATATGTTTGAATTCGTCTAGTTGAGCACGTATGTCGAACAATGCATCGAAAAAAGACAAGAGAGCTGTAGATATGCTGTGGATTGTATTGGCGATAGTGGAGTTGTCTTCTTTCAATGATTCACTAACAGTGCATATCGTTTGAACATTAAAATTTGTAAGTTTTAGTAACCGCAACCCATGGCAGGGCTTAATTTCAACGCAATCTTGACACGTAAATGTTGTTGACGCTGGTTATCTACGGGCTGATTTGGTACGCGTAACATGAAATGATCTCTCACATATACCATCGAAAGAGATAGATTTCGCATCGACTTTAATGGGCCATTCAGACAAGCGTCCATGCATCCACGCGTCCATGCGATCTAGCGTGTTTTGCTTACACGAGGCAGTTTTTGATTTTGTTTATATAGGCGGGTCTAAAGCGAAGGAGGTGGAGTATGCTGATTCATTTACAATAGATTTTATAATGATTTCTTTCGCTCAGCGGCATGTGTGGATGATTCGTTGATGATCATTTAAATATATGTTTTGTGGATGATTATTTTATTATATGATGATGTGGATAATATTTTTTTTGCATCCTTACGTCCAGGACTATTACGAAAAAATTAGAATGCATACAAATATCTAGACACAAACAATTTCATATCAAGGTTAATATAGTCATATGGATAAATATATACATACAATTGTCTGCTACTAATTTATTTGTTTGGAAGGAAGAAAAAAAAATGGAGAAAAAAGTGAGGAATGGGAATTAGTAATGTTTTAAAATTGATCACGACGATGTTTTCAAATATTAATTATTATAATTATTATAATTCAAATAATATGAAAATAAAAAAAACATTGTTGCAAGTGTGTAATATCCTTCCTCTTATCAATCCATCCATCCACTTATCATCTCGAAATGACAAAGAGCGAAAGTAAAACAATTAAGTCAATGGTATATCAATCACCGTATCCGATCACTTTCGCCTTAGCCCCGCCTTCAAAAAACTGGATTTGAGTTGATTTGACTCGATTAATCTAAAAACGCATGGACGCGTGGACGCATGGACGCTTATCTAAATGGCCCATAATTGTTTCGCCATAATTACCACAGGGTGTTTGGGACGTGCGGGATGAGTTGATTGATTCCATTTGCATATATTGTGCTATGATAGAGCTCGTTGCTTTTAAATAGATATCGATATTTAATGATAGTGAATCATACCCTTAAAGACAATAAGATGGTTCTACTCTCCGATGATGATTTTCACCATAATTTTCTGGTACCTCTTCATGTCCAATATCATGCATTACTTGGCGATAGGTGGGCCCTCCAAATTTAGTCAGCTCAACTGGTATGCTGTCGGCTTCTGAGACGTTGCTGAATTTCAGCTGATTTATTGCTTTTTACACCTGTTCTATGCTAAGTGGTAGCAATATAAGATATATATATATATATCTTGGGTTGGTGGAGCCACCATTAAAGTGTACTTCACATCATGTTGTACATGTTATTCCTTTTAATAGATGACCGCAACAAAAATCATCTAAAGTTGATAATAACGAAACCGAGGAAATGCGCTGAAGCAGAAATATGCGACGGATTGTGATAAATCACAGAGTCTGATGTGTTTCGATTCATATAATATTTCAATTATTCAATTTATCTTTCGCATGTGATAGGCGAATACCAGATTTAAAGCATACATATTTTACATAAATGTAAATAATTATTTGGCTATATGCATTCATGCTTATACATGTTTTCATGCTCACGTAAATTTGTTTTCACCAAGATAAACTATACATTTTTGGCATTTATTTGTGCGTAGAATAGCAAAATACGTTTTTTTTACTTAGTCAATTAGCATGCTTTTGAGAATATTTTTAACTCTAATTTGTTTGGGCAGCGAAATAATATTTCGTTTGGTTTTTGAAATAAAGATATAAGGTAAAATTCAACAGATTGTTCATATTTGTAAACGTACTATTTACTTATGTGACTTTTATCTAACCCATTCTGATATTTCATTCCAAGTTAGAAGATAATAATACATGAAATCGCTGTATGTCAGACATTTTTAAAATTTTTTGGTATTTTTCTTTATTGATAATACTAAAGCTAAACGGGACCGTAAAATAGGCAAAAAGCTAATTCATTTTTTCAAATTATTTGTTATGAGTAAACTATTATAAAAACAAATGATCGTTACCTAGCTTCAAAGATGTCGTGAAAACAGCGCAAACGCTGGAGGGTTAAACCATCACAAAAGTTTTCTTCTTTGCCCATATATACAGCAAAATACACATTTTGAGTCATAGCAACTTAATCTTTCAACACGCTCGTATATTATTCTCGATCTTCCGCTAATCTCATAATGTTTCATAAATTCGCAATATTGTTTTGTGGGGCGATAGTACTAGTTTTTGTGGCTGCGACTGCGAATAGTTCATTGCTTACAGCAGGTGAGTTGTATTTTCACCCATTGAAATCAACTTTGCTAAAAGTTTGTTTTAATTTTTTTTCCCCAGATGACTGTAGTCATCCCAAAGACGAAGGTGTGTGCGATGCACTATTCCAACGATTCTATTTCGACAGTGCAAAAAATAGTTGCGAAACTTTTAATTACGGCGGATGCGGCGGAAATAATAATAACTTCCAGACTAAAAGAGATTGTGAGCGAAAATGTATTCGATTACCACGTCATTGATAAAGTCAAGTTATTGAATAAAACTGATTGGAGTTAATCGCAAAATAATTTGATTTTAATTCCAATGTGACTAGCTAATAGGTCATCGAGTATGATAAGTGGAAATTTCAACAACATCTTGTGTCTTGATTAGAAATGACTGATAAGCAATTAAGACTTTGTGTTTTTGAGAGTTTTTTGGGGCTTCCCAAAGCATGACTGTATCTGGAAGTATGGAATAATAGTTTCCACATTAGTGTAATGGATGAGTGTCTTGATGAACGAAAAGTCACGACGCAACATAGAAGATAGACATTTTCAACGTTCAATCTTTGAGTAGCATTAGACAATTACACCACGTCTCGGAGTCAGCGGTGACATACTCAAGACTATGAAAAACAGTCAGCCTATGTTCATCCCACCAATGTGCAGGGACTCCACATTAAGCTGTGAGTTGCCTCCAGATATAATAATTGTGCGTTTAGTTCCCTCATTTGTCTCATATATCATATGGCTATATTTCCAGTAGTCTCGTACCGTGGCTGGCAAGTAGTACTTTGACTGAAAATTTCGCCGAGTTAAGAGCATTACGGACGTCCAGCGTTACTAAAAATACAATAGGTCCAGATCGATGACATGCGGTCCCTCACATACATTAACCCCTCCGATCAGGCCCCACCTTGTCGTGGTGGAGGTGGCCTGTGCATCGCAGGATGTCACACCAAGGCGTGCTCAGTACGGCAGGGGCCTCGGATTTTGCAGGCCCCGACCTCATGTATGACTGCAATGGAGGTCCTTGGTTGCAGTGGAAGCTCACAGGTTACCATCGTGGAAGACTCTATGGCCAGCAAGTTTTCGGACTTGCTGATAGCATCCCCCCCTGATCACAGGATCCGGATAGGCGAGTACAGCGTCAGCTGGAAGTTCGACTACGGCTGCACCAGGGGAAAATATGTTTCTTCCCGAATCGTCACATAAAAGGAGAAGGGATGCACTAGAGGAGGCAACTCCAGCTAGTGCAAATAAGACGCCCGCAGGCAGTACAGTAAGCGTGCTCATTCCTCTGAACTCTGGAAATCTGTGGAGACTCTCAGTCGCAGGCAACGAAGGAAACTGCGCAAAAGGGGCAAGCTGCCGGCGAAGGTTAACAGAGAGACAAATGCAGTATTAACTGCAGGTGTGTCTGACCAGGGTGGCAAACTGACCGATGGTCAGTACGCTTTCTTTAAAAACGAAATGTGGCCAGAGATAACAGAGTCGGGACCAGTTTACAACTTCACGCAAGCGAAGTTTGTGCATGGTCACCTCCAAGTTGCCTGCTATAATCAAACATCTTAGGAGTGGCTCGCACAGATTGATCTGAAACTGGGTACTGGCAGTCGGCCCAAATTTACCATTTTGGACTCTGACCTTACCAAACCCTATTATGTCAGTTGTTGGATTCCTGGTCATCGCAAGAGCGCAGGTGACATCACTGGCATGTTGGGCAAACTGAATCCGGGCATCGATGCGAAACACTGGATTATCAAGTACATGAATCCCAGGAAGAATCCCACCATCGGTGAAGATGGTTTCAACCTGGTGATCGTACTTGACCAGAGAAGTTTCTCGATGCTAAGAGACAGGTACCGGATGGTGCTGAGCTACTTTTTGTGTGCGGTTAAATTTAACCAAATCAGGAAGTGGTGAGGCACCAACTTTTGTGACTGTCTATGGACAGACCTCCAGAGCAAAATGCAGAGATCCAGTGGGAATTCTCTCCTATAGAGTTTTTTTCACTGAAGTAACGCGGACATGGTCTAAGGGTCCCTGCAAAGGGATCCAAAGACATCAACTCCGGACGTTTCTGTGCCTGAAGGTATAAGATTCGTTCAGATCAACCTTCAGCGTGCCAAAGCCTCGTCCTATCTTTTGAGCGAAAAATTGACAAAACTGCAAGCTTCCTCCTTCATTGCACTTGTACAGGAACCGTGGGTTCGAGGCGGCAGGATCTACGGACTCAGTCCAACCACGGGGGCAAAAATCTTTTATGATCAAAGATCAATACGGCCGAGGACTTGTGTTCTGGCTTCCAATCTGCTTGATGCCACCATGCTCAGACAGTTTTCAAGCCGAAGCCTGTCAGCGGTTGACGTACAATAGCGAGAAAATGGTAGGCTTAAACGCACGATAGTCGTCTCTGTTTACTTTCCATTTAACTCCTTACTCCCGGCGCCGATACAGGAGTTAAAGGACCTGGTCCTGTACGCTGAATCCGAGAGACTAGAATTTCTGGTGGACTGCGGTGCCAACTCCCAGCATACCAGCTGGGGCAGCAACAAATGTAACGCCAGAGGAAATAGACTATTTGATTTTATAACTTCTGCCGGGTTGATGATTTTAACAACTGGAATTTCTCCCAAATTTGTCAACCCAAACATAAGGGCGGCTATTGATGTATCACAATGTTCATCTAGAATAGTTGGATCAATGACTGGATGGAATGTTTCGGATGAGGTTCCACTCTCAGATCATCGCTACTTGGTATTCTCTTTAGCCATAGATCTAAAACCCGTGGTGAAAGAAGAAACCCAAGGAACACTGATTGGCCTAAGTTCAATCAGCTTCTTGCAGACAGAGCGCGTCCTGGTGGTAGGATAAAATCGCCATAGTCAATAGAATCCCAATTGAGCACTCTGAGTAGGGACATAAGAAGTAGCTATGAAGAGGCCTGCCCGTTCAGTAAGAGCAAATGTGGCAATGATGTGGCTACAGAAGCTAACGAAAAGTACCAGAAAAATTCTCAACAGAGCTTATAAGAGCAACACTGAGGATGAATGGATCGCCTACAGAGCTTTGCAGAGAACGTATAAAAAGCTGGTGAGGACCTCCAAGAGGGAATCATTTAGATCTTACTGTGAGAGAATGAAAGGCGCACGGGAGACGTCGAGACTTTGCAAAGTCCAAGAGAAGGATCAATCAGCTAAGCAAGACTCTCTAAAACGCTCGGATGGTTACTTTACCAAGTCCAAAAAGGAGTCTCTGCAGACTTTACTTGGGACTCACTTTCCGGGAGCTCCGGTGGTTGAGTCGCAGAAGGCATGTGCGGCTCTGACTAAAATCCCTGCTGATTCTATATTGTGCAAAACAATGGGATTTTCAAATCGGGATTTTGTATTACGGGATTTCGTAATACGGGATTTGGTATTACGGTGTTTCGTAATACGGGATTTTATCTTACGGGATTTTATGTTACAGGGTTTTGTAATACAAGATTTTGTAATCGGGATTTTGTAAACGGGATATTGTAATACGAGATTTTGTTCACAACCCATCTGTGGTGACTAGTGAAAAGGTCAGGGATGAAATCATGTCTTTTGAAAATTTCAAATCGCCGAGCCTGGATGGTTTCCACCCGGTTATGCTTAGGGAGGGAATTGACCACTTAGGGGCAGACTTAGGAGAAATCTTCTGGGCATGCCTAGCCTTAGGGTATGTTCCGCCACCTTGGCGAGAGGTTAAGGTAGTTTTTATACCTAAACCGGAGGGAGTTGACTATTCGAATCCAAGGAATTTTAGGCCGAACAGCTTAACTTCGTTTATGTTAAAATGCCTGGAGAGAGTTGTTCAACCACACATCGCACTAGGGCGCTTAAGTCTAACCCTTTGAATGATGAGCAACATGCGTACCAGCGAGGAAAATCATGCGAGTCGGCCCTTCATTCTCTGGTTGCCAGAGTTGAGGGAGTGATTCAAATGGTGTATATGCGTTGGGGGTATTTGTGGATAATGAAAGGGCCTTCGATTGCGCGCCCTTTGCGGAACTATGTGATGCTGCGAAAGCTCATGGTGTTGATGATGTCTTAGTTAAGTGGATACATGCCATGTTGACGCAGAGATCCGACTGCTACTTAAGAACGGAGGCGAGAAATGGATGCCCTCAAGGGAGAGTCCTATCACCGCTCCTGTGGAGTATGCTAGTCGACTCCCTGCTAACCGAATTGCAACAAGAACGGCTGCGCGCGTAGGCTTATGCTAAAGACGTGGCCACTCTGGCTGTCGGAAAAGATCTGAATGTGGTATGTAGAAATACACAACGTGCATCGGATCTGATTGACAGTTGGTGTTCGAGGCGCGGTCTAACAGTGAATCCCGGCAAGACAAAACTTGTTTTGTTTACCAGGAAAAGAAAACTGGAAGGACTAGTGCTTCCAAATATGAAGGGTATAACCCTTTAACTTTCACATGAAGTCAAATATCTTAGAGTAATCTTGGACAAACTACTTATCTGAAAGAATCATGTGGAAGTAAAGCTTACTCCTGCTTTAAACGCTTTCGGGCAGTGCAAGAGAGCTTTTGCTATCACATGGGGTCTAAAGCCTCGTGTAGTCATGTGGATCTACACAGCAATCATTAGGCCGATGTTCACGTACGCATCCGTGGTGAGGTGGACTATCGTGAAGCTATTGTATGCGCGTAAAATGTTAGCCACGCTGCAAAGCACGGTGTGTCTGGGTATCTGTGGTGCCATGAGCACTACTCCGGGTGCAGCCCTTGATGCGCTTTTCAATCTGCCTCCTCTCGACACTCAAATTCAGAGTGGGGCGATGAGCTCTGCCCATAGTCTAGCTCAGCTTGGCTTATGGGTAGGTGAAGACGATGTAGGGCACTGCTCTATTAGGGGTTCGATGCGTGAGATCTCCCTGATTCTCACTATACTTTCGGACGCTCGAGTGCCCTTCCTCGACTTCGGGAGAAGGTATGAAGTAATCCTCTTGAGCAGAAGTTAGTGGGGCGACCCAGATCTCTGTACGAGAGGATATTCCGAGATCTTCTTCACGGACTGACAGATGGTTAATCTGGTGCTGGTGTCTATTTGCATTCATCGAATGACATATGGACTTCTTTTCGTTATCCTGAGAGCTGCCTGTTGGGCAATGGTAGAAAAATGGAGAGGAAAAGGCATTGCTACTTAAACCCCTGACTACTTCGAAAATTGTCCAAGAGTGCAGAGCACGATTGAACTTTGTCGCCAGATTCAATAGGGTGCATCTGCTTTGGGTACCGAGGCACTGTGGTGTTGAGGGAAATGAAATTGCTGACCCCATTGCGAAGCAAGGTTCGGAACTTCCACTACAGGGCCCTGAACCCGCCTTGGGTGTGCCGACCGCATCTGCACGTGCCATTCTTCGGAAGTGGGTAGATGATGCTCACGTAGAACGATGGACGACTGCTGATGTGGCCTGGCACACGAAGGTCTTCCTTTCAGAGCCCAACCATGTGACTGCAGGATTCTTGCTCAATAGGAGCAGGAAAGTATGCAGAGCCATGACAGGCATTCTGACTGGACACCACTGCCTAGGAGGACATACATATGTACCGAATAGGTGTTGTAAAGGATGACCTTTGTTCATCCTGCCTGGAAGAGGCTGATTCTGCGGAGCATTTGCTCTGCAAATGGTCAGCGTTTGCGCGTCTCAGATATCAATGCTTTGGTTGGGATGTTGGACGCATGCAAGAGATAACCTCTTAGCCTAGACTTTATCAAGAAGTCTGGGAAACTATGGTAGGCAGGGGGAAAAGAGTACAATAGGATCTTTTGTCCTGAGTGCGTAGTGGTGCCAATGTGCCTCTCCCCCAACCCACACACACACACACACACACACACACATGCGGCGTAGTCACGCGCTACTGCGCTAAAAGCTTTGCGGATGGCACTGTTGGTTGAGTGGCCACTGCGGAGCCCATGTTGGTGTTTCGAAAGTTGTTCGTATAGCCTCTTTACAGTAACTCTTCTAAAAATTTCCACACAGTATCAAGCATGCTGAGGGGTATGCTTTGCAGCCAGAGCAAGTTGCACCACTTTCCAACGTGCTGGAAAGACACCCACCCACGAGTGCCTCTCCACCACTGCTTTTATCACTTTCGCTGGGGTGTTGTCCAGTCATAAATCCTTTTGGTTTTTAATTCTGGAGACCGCACTTTGGAGCTCTTCTTCAGTAATTAAAGGATCAACGGCTGAAAATAGCGAATCTACAATATGCTTCAGTACATCTTCCTCCAAAGTCCGGGTGACCGAGCCCGTCGGATGCTATTTTATAGCCATGGCTCTATTAGTTCCAATTCATTTCTTCGAAGATAGATTACCACATACACTTTTTTAGCTGCTTTATATATATTATCAGTTCTTTTTTTTACGTTTTTATGGTTGGCAGCAAGTCATGACGCTTCAGGTCAGCCAGTTGATTGATGAGCCCTACGCCTGCAAGCTGGATTTCTTCGCTTCAGTTTCCATATCTCCTCAGTCCACAGATAAGCCTTCTTCCCGACAATGACTTCCAAAGTGGCATCGAATCATCGCTCGCTCGTCGAATTTGGCCCATCGTGAAATCTACCAAAGTGTTTATCCCCAGGACTCCATCGCTACCTCTAATCAGCCTGCGCTGACCTTAACAACAAGTGTCTACAACAGCTTCCTTTTGTCGAACTTCAAAATATTCCACTCAGGTAATATCCAGCTAGAGTTCTATGGGGAAGGCTTTTCTTCAGATCAGCAGAAGATGATATAATTGTGGACACTTCCAGTGCACTCCTGCATCGCTCCCACTCCCTTTCCACTATGAACAACAAGTCGGAAACTACAGTTATATCAGGAATGGATTCGGCGAAGTCTGCTCTTCGATAGGTTGGTGTCGAGCCTTTTTTTTATCACGAACATACTTAGCCTGGACGACATTTCTATAATTGGTCTCTCCCTTGTTTTTTGAGCTGGTATTATATATAAGCTCTGGCATTAAAGAAATGGGGCCTAAAAAGCTTCGAAAAGTATCTTCCAATTGTTCTATACTTCTAAGGAATTCTCTTAATGGGATATTCGGTGAACAATAATAGTTGAAGAAAGTTTATGTATTGGTTTTCAATTCACACATATCACTCGTAAGGTCCAATCAACTCAGACTTTTCGAGTAACTGCAATCCATAAGGTTGAATAGCTGGAAGAGTCTGAATACCATGTCTCTGGATTTCTTCTTTGATATGGTTCACTGATCATTATAACTTGGGCTCTTGATTCTTTCATAAACTGCATGAGCAAGTAGATTTCCTTGGAGAGTCCATCGTCGCAGTAACTTCTTTTGTGCACCGAGCGCTTCTTAGAACGCCTTGCATGTTTCTGTTTGATATTTTTTACTAACTAAATTTTTGAGAGTTCTATTTCAGGATAAAGTATCATCGTCATAGCGCTATAGTTTCCCTCGGACCTTGGCTTCTAATGGTTGTGTCGGAAAGATCTGTTCAACAACCGCGTTCTCCAGATACGAAATTCAAGCAGCGAAGCGCAGCCTGCCGAAACAGAATCAAACCAGCGTTTCTTTTTTGGGGTTTCCTCACTGGCCTTCGACCTTTAGCTTTTCCCTCGAATATATTTTTAGGCACTCAATGCTCGTCTATTCGTTGTATGTGACCAGCCCATGGTAACTTCTGCAATCAGATGATGATGGCGAAATATGGATCGTCAAATATTTCGTACAGTTTGTGGTTGTACCTTATTCGCCATTGGCCACTACCTTATTTTGATTATAAAAGCCCGCCATTCGAAAGCGTTAACTTGTTTGCGGATTCTTATGTGAGGGCCCAAGTTTGACATCTATAGGACGATTCAGTTCTTTTTATTGTCTTGCATATGCTGTTGGACTTCAGTGTATGTCAGAACGGAGTATAAAGTTTTCTTAGCGAGCTTTATTCTTCGTTTTATTTCGTCCGTTCATTGCATTTTGTTGTCCTAAATGACCTAAATGAGTAAATCGTTTTCGTTAGAATGATTTTCAGGCCCACTTTTCTTACTTCTTTGTCAAGTTTCCGCAGGAGTTCTTTGGCGGATGTGCCGGAACGTGATAAGATGTTGATTCATCCGCGTATGCCACTATTTGGCTGGATTTATATAAAAGCGTACTCCTTTCCTTGTGTCGACGGGCAGCTTCCTTATCCAGTACTCAAGAGCTAAATTGAACAGCAGAGAAGTCTGCTATCGCCTTGCTTTAATCTGATGTTAGGTGTGTTTTTTGAACAAATCTATTCTTGGAATTTTGGCTGTGCTATAAAGGGTGAGATTGCTATGGAATTCGTCGGAGTTGGGTTCGCGGTGAAGATTGAGGCAATGTCGCAGGATTCTCCGCTCCGTTGCTGTCAGCCTCTCCATTTGGTGTAAGAAAAGATCAGACCAAACAGGAAAATCATGAGAAATGATGGGACGAATTAATTGCTTAGAACAAGCAAGCTTGACGGAATTTTTGAGATGTGTAGAGCAGTGTATGTCGAGGTGGTAGGGGTCGTGGAATATCGGCTGTGTAGATGGCAAAGAGGATGGGAGAAAGGACAGAGCCTTGAGGGATATCAGCTGTGTTAGCGTAGGAATTTGATAAGATATTGCTTGTTTTCACTACCAAGGATCTATCAGAGAGGAAACTGTAAATCATTTTACACAAGTGCGGATGAAAGTGTAAGAGGGAGAACATTTTATGTATAAGCACTTCTTGCCAAACGGTTTCGAAGGCTTTTGGAAGTCAAGAAGACAAGCTATGATGGGAGTGCGGTTGTTTAGGTGAACTACCAGGAGTATGTTCAATATTCTTGCTATAGCAGCTATTAGCTGCTTTTTTAGCTGCCCTTGCTGTCCAATGTCACGAAATAGCTGCTATCTTGTGCTTGCTATTTGACAGTCGGGCTGTCTAAGTTTCCGGAATAGCTGCTATCGCAGCAGCTATTTGCTGCTCGCAGTCCGGAGTATAGCAAGAAAGTAGCTAAGGCAAAATGGGTGTGCGCAAGCAGCTGACGCATTGTCCAAAAGTAATTTTGGGGGATGAGCAATAAATTTGGGATGAGCAATAAATTTGAAAATAGTGCTATCATAAACTAAATACGGGCTTTTAAACACTTCAACTGAACTCGAGTTTTAAGTTGGCTTTTACACAGCGCAGCTCATCTTGAGTTTTTGAGGCAAGTATAGAACGCAAAAGGCCGGGTACGCTGATTCGTGTACCATCAAATTTTCAACGTTTCTTTTTCGATCTTTTTCACATATATGGCGTCAAAAGACGGGACTAAGTGAAACTTTTTGAATATGTTAGGAAAATTTTAATAGTTTCTGCAGCTGTATGCTGAAGACTCCGAAATATAATACAATTTTTGGAGTGTAATGCAAGTATTGAGCAGAATGCACGTAAATAGAACGATTAAAATTTAAAAAAAATTTAAATTGATTTATTATTGATTGAGGTGTGCTAATTAAAGGTTGATCTTCATAGCAGCTCTTGGCTGTCCAATATCCATAGCTGCTTTACCCAGCTACTGCGAATTTTGACACTTGCTAAGGTGATATTATGCTATGCTATGCTTTTGGAGCAGCTATAGCATGCACATTGAACACACCCCAGGTCAGCTTTTAGGGTTAGGAGGGAATGATTGACGGAGTGTTTGGGGAGGTTAGCAAATTGGAATTGGGGAAGGACTTCGAATGTGTCACAATGGGACATTACCTGCTTCTTGATTACACATTCAAATATCTTACTGGCAGTATATAGGAGGGAAATGGGTCTGTAGCTTTCGGGTAAAGTTGAGTTCTTATTTTTTTTTTGGGATTGGAATAATGTTTGCAGTTTTCCAACTGCTGCGAAAATGTCCATTGATAATACAATGGTTAAAGAGCATGGATAGGAAAGTAGAAATGGAATGTTTCCATCTCTTTAGCACAACGTTTGAGATTATGTCGGGATCGGTGGACTTTTTATTATGCGCGAATAGATGATGGAGGGGATTATGTTTGGAGTAGTGAAAGGAAGACTTCCGCATTCATTGCTTGCATGTAGAGTAGATGGAATGCGATGACTAAAGAGGTATTCATTAGGAGTGGAGTTCAAACGAACTTGATTTTGCTGTTGGAAACAGCTAGCTCTGTTGTTGGATTTGGTGTTAAATTGGGAATTCTATGAGCCGTTTGGAAGTAATTAGCAAGCGTATTAGCCTTGGTTTCGCGAGAAAGTGATTGAGAGAGAATGAGCCTCGTAGCAGGCATGGACTTGGCAAGGTTAGGTCTGATTTTTTGTAATACACGAAATGTGTTTGGATCGAGGGAGATGCTTGAAAGTTTGGCTTTGAGGTGCTGATCACAGAGGGTTTTGATTTGGTTACGGATCATAACGTCAAGCTGTTTACTTGAGGAGATGTTGTCGATGTCATTGTTATTTTGATTATCAATATGGAGCGCACCAAATGTAAACAATTAAAGCTATCAATTAAGTTGTATTTAACAAGACAAAGCCAACACGGATCACTTTGACGTCCAAGACACTACTCGATCATGTGATCATAAAACATCCAAACATGGGTGAACGTATGTCTTACAATGATGATGACTGGCCCGGCTTAGACCATAAAGTAATCAATTTATCCATCAAAAATTTCGTCAAAGCCAAAATACGGCCTCAAAAAATTTCGATGAGCAGAACCAATCACAAAGATTTCTTAAGGAACTTCATAGATAGGTCTCCAACTTCCGACTTTGATGAGCTGATTGAGAAAATAACCGAAGCTAAGGCAAAAGCAACAATAACGAAACAAGTTTGTCTACGAGTACAATCTTGGATCACTAAGAATGTAATTGATGTTTCAAATAAAAAACGAATTACTTACAAAAAACACAATACGGATTCAAACTCCACGTCCAAAAAGCAGATCTATTTAGCTATGAAGAAGGAATCTCGAGCTATTATGGAGGCCAAAAAACATTTCCACAGGAATAAGTTTGAAGCTTCAGCCGGGAATATCTCCAGATATTGGCAACTAGTAAATGAGCTCTTGTCTAAACAACAAAACAAATCATCTACATGCATAGAAGAACTGTTGATAAATGGAACATCCATTACAGACCCCGAAGAAGTAGCACAGCAGTTAAACAACTTCTTCGTTACCATTACTAGTCACCGAGCAACTGCAACTTTCATCACGCTCGAGTTTTTATATTGAGCTTAGTATGTTCACTTCAATTCACTTACGTCCCACTGATCCTGTTGAAATATCTGAAATAATCGATAGCCTTAAATCTAAGGTTTCTCCTGGTCTGGATAGTATAACATCGGAGGATATTAAATTGATGAAAAATCATATTTTGGAGCTTCTAACTACAATAATAAATAAACAACTAGCAGCTGGCACATTCCCCGATTGCCTTAAACTAGCGAAAATCACTTTAATTTTTAAAGGTGGTGATCCAGCAGAGCCATCAAATAATCGCCCAATAGCTGTCACAAGTGTCCTAAGTAAAATATTCGAAAGAGCTATTCAAAAACAATTGCTGCAATTTATTAAGACTAACTTAATACTGACACCAGTTCAGTATGGATTTCAAGAAAACAGTAGTACACTAGCAGCAACGTTAGATGCAGTACATTTTATCAACAGTAGATTGGATAGGGGCGACTATGTAGCGGCAATTTTCGTGGATCTGAAAAAAGCTTTTGACACCATTAACCATGACATCCTGCTTCAGAGGCTCGAATTATACGGAATCCATCACAACTTCAAGCTGCTGATAAAGAAAACAACAGGCGTATTATTACAACCAACAATATGCATCAAAGTCAGGAATGCACTATAAACATCGGCGTTCCTCAAGGATCAATCCTTAGGCCATTACTGTTTCTATTGGAGATTAACAGCGTACAGGACATTTATCTGATGGGAAAAATAGTTTTGTTTGCTGATGACACACTACTTCTGTATTCCGGTAAAAATGAATCAATTCTTCAGCAAAATATAAATTATGACCTAGGAAAATATTGGAATTGGCTCGAGCAAAGGAAATTAATTATAAACATCCAAAAAACTAAATATTTAATATTCCAACAAAAAAACAAGCAGCAAATTAATCCGTCGATACAAATAAATGGAATACAATTGGAAAAGGCCAACTCAATTAGATACTTAGGATTAACTTTAGACGAGAAAATGTCTTGGCTACAACATATCAATAACATCAGATATAAAGTAGCGCCTATGTTAGGAATCCTAAAAAAATATGATTTTTTATCTCTCAACATCAAACTTGACATATTCAATGCTTTCATTTTGTGAAACATCTCTTATGGAGCAGTTTTGTGGAAGCAAACATCGAAACAAAATATTGATCTGATCGGAAGACTAATCACTAAGGCTATCAAGACTATATATAAAATGCTAACTTTGACTCCAAGCCACAGATATAAGAGAGAATGGATTCGATCGAACGAGAATCGAACGAGAGAAATGTGCCAATTTTCGACTTTCTGTTTACTGGTGTGAGAATGAGGTACGGGTGTGTTCCTTACACAGTTCATACGGCAAAGCCAATGTGATAAAACCACGAGAGTTCGCCATTTTGAACGTCGTTTGACATTTCTTTCCCCGAACCGGCGAGTGGATATTAAAATGCTTTTTGTGAATGAAATTAATTATCATTTCACACCAAAACTAAACAAACTTGATGCCAAAGGTTAATTTTACCTATCTGAAGTACGATATCTCCTGCGAAACACTTCGGTAGCTACTTTTGCAGCCTGGAACGCGGCACTTCATTATCGCACTATTTAAACATGTTCCACCGCTAATTTGTTCGCGAAACCGACACCAATTATTGCGCACAAACGTAGATGCACGTTTCCACCGAATAAGCCGAAAAATTTTCAAATTTTATTTGACAAATTTTGACTGAAAGTCAATGTTTTCAGTCCCCGACACAAATCAAACTGACATTGACGTTTCTTTCCGTGTTGCCCGTTGCACGCTTTTACACCGATCTGGTTTTCCCAGCATTAAGACATATCACTAGGGCTTTTCGGTTGTGAGTGCGGTAGAAAGCGGTGCACTGAGCGGAATTTTTGTGAGAGAGCAATGTTTTGCGTTTATTAAAAAATGCACACTCACGTATGCGTAAACGGATTGCCATTTCGCATCCATATTCTTTCATATCTATGCTCCAAGCTTACATGTGTATCGTGAAACAGGACTACTAAGCATACAACAAATAATGTGTCTTGAACAAGGAAAGCTGATATTCAAGATACTTAACAAAAAACTCAAATGACCATATGTTGTAAGAAATGTTGGAGAAATAACTCAGACAGCCACAAGATCGGCGAATAACCTTGCGATTAAAAAACCTTATTATAATACCTTACCAAAGGATATAAGAAAATCAGCAAATTTGGTTAAATTTAAGGAAAATCTAAGATCATTCCTTACACAAAGATAACGAAGACGCCAACCAGAGTTTTTTCTAAACTTTTCTCTGGGCATGAGTCTTGACGACAAGAAATAGGCGATATCATCTGAAGACGATAGTGTATAATGAAGTGCTTTCCCTTATACCAATATTTTATTGTCTGGGAAGTATGAAAGTAATAATATTGAGGAGATTTGATGCACACGGACCGTGCATTTTGATTGAGTGATGGAGAGAGTGGAAGGAAGGAGGAAAAAAAGAATTCTTTATCCCCTTCTAATAACAAAACAGCTGGATACGAATAACCTAACCCTACTCTCTGCATGGGATGTTTCCACGCATTTTAAAAAAAATGGATTCGTTTCAATAATTATTTCGAATGTAATTTGTCATGCATTAATTCAAATTATTTCTATACAAATCAGTATGTATAACACAGCTATATATTTATGAGATTGCTTGGATAAAATTTTATCAAAAATTGGTATCTATAGTTTTAATTGCACCCTGTTTTCATAATTCTCCATGCAGCGTATTCACTTCTCTTTTACTTCTGTTGATTCTCTTCAGTTGTTACTGAGAACTTTCTCTGAATCTCAAAGGGAAATTCTACATTTACAAACGAGCCCAACTATAGAGCTCCGGTTCTCCCTTATTTCTATATACGCAACCGAATGCTGTACGCAATCAACGTCTGGGTGCGGGAAATTTAGATGAAAACATATCTTTCACGTGCTTATCACAATTTCTGTTGCTGTTGGGAAAAGCGTCTAGCTCATGTGTGACGTAAATCTACACACACACACACACACTAATCAGTTTTCAAAAGCTCCGGAAAAACTTTCCCATCCAGTTATTTGCAGGCTGGTCTTTTTTGCCCCATATCTACTCAAGAGAGATGCGTGCGCGCTATACCAAAGCAAACGTTTCAGGCATATCGGAGAAATCAGGAAAATCAGGAAAATCGACAACGATACTGTTTGAATGGTGTACAGTGACAAAGGTCCAAGAAAAATTGTTGGGAAAACTTAGTTAGAGGGACGCGAAACATTCAGCCTCGATTCGATTCTATCCTCGACGTTGTCGTAGTCGGTGTCATGGAAGCTCTTGAGTTGCGAGGAAATTCGTGAAAATTAAGCGAAAGTTAAGTTCGTCTGCAAGTTCTGTATGCTAAGGAAAGTGAAAAACTGAAAGATATTTTCAATTCGCGAGCAGTTCATTCGTGATTCGGACGATAATTGTTGAGTGGAAAAACGTGGAGTACAATTTTCTTAGTTTCTTAAGCGAGAAAATTCCTTCGAAACGATAATAAAGCAACATCAACTGGAATATGAATCGAGCAACAGGAAAATATTGTGAAAATTTTCTATTTCCTTAAGCAACCCATTCTCGGAATAGTATCTGTCTATTCACTTCGGAATCCTCCCGTGAAAAATAATCGTGTCCATAAGATTCTGCCAGATTATTTCTGGTGGGATACAGTTTTTTTGTGAAGTGAATGCTTGAAGTGATTTGAAAAAAATATCCCTGGTGATCTGATATTAAATCCAGTGGGAAAATTTTGTCGAGAGTAATTCCCACTGTGGAAAGTTGGTCTATTCGTGTCGCTCGGCATCAAAAATATGCATGAAAAATCAGTGCCATGTATTTGTTGTTGTTTTGATCGTTTAGTTTCTGCAAAATCAGAGTAGAGTTCCGTGAACATTTTCCAGGGATATTCAGCATACGGCGAAAGGTTCGAAAACGGAAGAGTTTCATGGGAGTCATACTGAAAATTACTTGTAAAAGATGAAAATTCATCGCTAGAGTTTATGAAAAAGGATACGCTAAGCTTTTCGTTGGTCGTGTTTGCTTTCTCGGAATAGTGTCAGTGTATCTGTGGTGAACTAAATTTCCCCTCGATGATAAAAGGATTAGAGTGAAGTAATTTTCAAGTGTGCGTCTACTCTTCGATTGGATTGAGCTCATTTCATATTGTGGTGGGATTACAAGGATTCACGTAGGCAACACAAAGCTCTATATGTATTTAGGGGAGCTGAGATCAGAGTTTTTAGCCGCATATAGAAGTTCTTAGCACACATGCACACTTGTGGTATACGTACCTGACATCAGCTGCAAATTTCTCACCTAGGAAGCTCAAAAGTGATTTTGGCGCGAAAGTAATTTGTTGCGAATGAAGCTCAGTTTGGGTGCTATGGGCGGATTTGTTCTGAAGCGCACAGGTTTTCACTAATTCGCGATAAGTGAATGCGAAATATGTGTGGAACGCAAATATAAGCAGCTTCATTAAGATTTAGAATAACATCTGGTCATCTAGGAGATCTCGTATAGAAACCATCTGGATAGAGAACCAAAAATCCTTGGTGGAAATAAACTAACTCGTGTACAGGATATACCGGACTGGTTAGTCGATTTAAAAGAATGGGAAACGTCTGCAGTTCCGGGCAGAAGAAAAAGCATAACGATGATGCATCTGAAAAATCCGAAGAGTAAGTAGTGCTATCCATTTATTTAAATCAACTTTTTGCTATGTTTAAGAAGTTGTGAGCAGATTTTCTGTGAATCCGGACTAAAGCTTATTGAAACCGTAGAGTGAAATTATGAATGCAAGGTAAAAATTAAAGCTGAGGTGGCAATCATGATATGCTTGTATATATGTAAGTAGCTCCGTCTAGAAGTCCTAAGAAAGTTTATTTATTGGGTTGAGTCTTAGATTCTGAATCGTCTTAACATAGATTATTCAGTGGCGTCCTATCCACTGACATAACTGACTCATCGGACGTTTCACAAAGCAGTAACCTAGACCCAGTTCTATTTGCTATGTTTGTACATATATTCACGACGACTGCTTTTTTCCGAAATCCATTTTAATTTACGCGCACGACCCAAATAATTTCAATCCAGTTTCATCAGGTGACGATTATCAGTTTGACAGCTTTGCAATTGACACCTCTAATTTTTTGTCTGAAATATTTACGACTTTCTTTTTAACAATATTCCCCTGATTTTCACCGATTAAAAAGCTTCAACTTGCGTTCTTAATAATGGTTCGAAAGTAATTATAATAATCATTCATATTTCGATTGTAAGGCCCATAGGTTTTTTTTTCATTATTCTCCCTTTGGTACTGCAACTGACTTTTGAGTCTTTGCATTTGATTTTCACTTGAAAACCAGTCAAATAAATTTTCCACTTTTCGAAAATGCCATTGGACAGTCAACCAAATTGGATGGTAATAGCTATCGACACCTGCCCAAAGGCAAATCCACTGTAACGAATAGTGTCGATGTCAAACATTGGCACGAAATATATACAAAAAGATTTCATTTAGAGTGCGGGAAAAAGTCCTACTGAAAAGCTTGGGGTACCGTGCGAAACAAAAATAAAAGAATCTGTATTTGTGAGTCTGATAAAACATACTTTAATAGTTTAAAAGAAACGAGTCGCAGCTTTTTGATATTTTTTGCTTTTAAAAGGCAAAGGAAAATTAAATGAATGATCTAACGCTCATCCACGGACTTTGTTCTTGTTGTGGATGACCAAAAAAAAATCTTCAAGAAATACCAAGGTTCACGGACCATGTAACATTTTGTAAGATTTTAACTTACTACTTACAGCCCATGAAGGGGGCCCGGTAGCTCTGCTCGCTAAGGTGTCAGGCCGAATAGCGGTGTGCTACGGGGCCTGCAGGTTCGAATCCCGCCAGTGTCGTGGCTGTAAGTGTGAATGCGTGTGATTGTCTATGAGGGTGGCAAATGGGCCCAAACTGGTGACCTAATGCTGGCCGCGTTCCCGGCAGCCCTTTTCTCTAACCTAACCTAACCTACAGCCCATGAAGGTTCACCTTGGGATCCGTTCTGCATTACTTACTCCAGAAGCTATTAGCCCGCATTACATAGCATCGTTTCAACAGTCGACTCTGACATGACCAAGTCAATCGTGGATGTTAATCCAAAGTACTTTATCAGGTTTCTGCTCTGACATTAAGATGAAAATCGTTATCCTTCGCTTCGATGCGCGTGACGATTTATGTCTTTGACATCGCCAGCTGTAGACCATGGTCGATCAGCCATCGTTCCAGCCTCCTCATGACTTGTTCAAGTCTGAATTGGGCGAACTCAGTAGTTTTGGAAGTGATTACTACTGCCACTTCATCAGTTTAACCCACAAGAAACACAAAAATTGGCATTTCCAAGCGCAGATGTGCCAGAGGTCATGAATGCGAAGCCTATGTTCGAGGGCACAAATCACGTCTGCCCACCTGTCTATTTTGGATATCTAGCGTCACCGCTCTTGCTACCACCCCAATCACTGCCGATATGGCATCAACAGTTGAACGTATTTTTTAACCTGTGTTGTTTGTCGGTCAGATCACCAGCTGATTTACTTTCTGACAGTAGCCGTTGCTTCAGCATTCCTGCTGTGTCTAGCATGTAGAGTGCACGTTACATGGATAAACTGCTCTTTTCCCTTATTTATTAGCATCAATTGGGAAACTTTCGCATGCGATGAACAGGCCCCGCGACTAAACACGGTTTTAATAAATTCAGTAATTGCTGCAGTTCATTTCCCACTGTAACTTGTAATACTTCAACTGCCTTTTCATCACGACTGGGGCCTTCTTGTTTTTCATCACGGGCTGTGTGTCGATCAGCTTTTCATCCATAAAGAAAGGTACGCTATCCCGGTTAACAATGATACTACCATCTGTTCTTGGCGGATGTGTTAGGAGCAGTGAACCGAATATGCACTCCAGGATTGCCACGTCTCGCATGCAGGATTGAAGAAATAACATTACTATGGACAACAAGAACAAAATAACAAATTTAGAAAAATAAAAGTCAATTCTTAGAAAAATTCAATACATCCTCCCAAACGTACTTAAAATCAAAGCAAAAATGCGGCAAAGGACCAAACTTAAGGACATTGTGCTTCATAGGAAAGCTTAGCAAAGAAGAGTGAAAGTAATGGTATCACGCAAATGGTATCAAAAATATCTCCGACTTGAATCACGAATGATTATTTGGCCAAAATGAATCTATCTAATCAAAGAAACAGATGCTTCCGGCGGTTTCCTATTCTTCCTTTTCTTCTCTCAGGCACCCTAAGGTCAGTAGCAGGAGGTTCATTTTTGACCCTGGTCTCCTGCATCTTTTCGAGATACGAATCGGCGGCCCTTTTATTAATTTTAATTATACCGTATTTGCGTGAGCTATCTGATTCTTCAGTCGTGCCCGCTAGTACTCTATCTCCGTTTTCTTTCTTCTAATTTTCATAGCATACAGAGCTTACTTGTAAAGTTTTCTCTGGTGCGATGATGCCATCTTTTATATGCTCAGATATATTTTTTTACACGTTGGTGGCCTGAAAAGTCTTACGTGTGAAATCCCTTCACACATAAACGGTTCTCACACCGTTCATATTAGGTTTTGTGTTTTCGTCCTCAACTTTGCGTAAAATTCAAATTTATCTTCATATTTTGCACAAGTCTTGCCTCACAGCGCTACTTTAGATTGTACAGCACAAATCAGCCAATCCACATCAACATCTTATAAATCGCTCATTTTATCAGAAAAATTGAGCCTGATAATTTAAAAAAAAAAATGGACGTAAAAATAAAACTAACTAACACTGACTAAAATAACTAGATAAAACGTCTAAATATTTCAAATTAAGAAATCCAAACTGATAATTTTTAAATTAAAAAAAAAATTCAAATCATCCAATCAGGTTGAAACCGAAACTAAACCGTGCATGTGTGAACGCCTTGATTGCTTTCTGTTCCCTGGACACGAATTCACACCTAATAGAAACCTGATGAAACCAATTCGTGCTCAGGGAGTATTCGGTTCTGTATATAGTATTCGGTTCGGTGCCTAATAGAAACCGAATTATCGTTTCACACTTGTCGGCAGCGACCGAAAACGAACCGAACCGAATGGAACTTCATATGTGTGAAACGAGCCTAACAGGCTGCCTCCACTAGCAATTTCCCATTGCATGAAATTTGAAATTGCTAGTGGAGGCAGCCTATGGCATGCAATATTTTATGGAATGCCATAAATGGTAGGCAATATGGTATGCAATTTGCTCGGCAATCTGCCTTGCAATATTTTGACAGTTCTTGATTTCAAAATGGCGCTGAACCGTGGGCCTGGTTTATTTCGCGTAGGGATTCTGAATTCAAAGGGATTTTTTGATTTCGTTGAGCAATGAAAATAGTCTACAGAGTATGAAATGCTGGGAAATTGGGGAATTTCTTCGCTCTGCACTTCAAATAACTCCTTAAGAGCATTTGACGCTCAGATACAGCGCACGTCTCTCTCGCTCAGAGGCATTTTCGAAATGATATTGCATGCCATCAAATTGCCCACGCACAGATTGCATACCATAAATTTGACAGTCGTTGCAATCGGAAATTGCAGGGTAAATTGCTAGTCGAGCCCCGGTGTAAGGAGCTTTAAGAATTAAATCTTTAATTTGAGACTTAAATTGAGAGAACGTTAGCGGAAAACGACCAACCTGCAGATCATTGTGTTTCCTGGGGATACGCACTAGCGGCGAGTTTAAATACACTTCAGACCGTGCGAAGGGAAGAGAAAACATTAATTGAGATCTATTTGATCGATTGACGTTACGTGAGCATAGCATATAACCGAGATCGGAGAGCATAGGGCAATGGAGTAGCTTGAAGAGCAAACACTCACCAAGGAACACTCATCGGGAATCTAATGAAGGACTTTGGAATAAGGAAAGACGATCACTATACCCACAGTAAGGGATGTTGAATTTAAACAACAATGAGCGAGTAAACCTACCCTAAACGTATTCCACTGCATTGCCTCATTGAGATATTTATGATGGGGAGACTACACTTGACAACAATACTCTACGATGCTACGAACAAGTGAAAAAACAGATGGAAAGAGGTAGAGGTGCTAGTAAAAGGAGCAGAGCATCTAAGGCTAAAACCGGACACACGGACGATAGCCAATGTGCTGGTCGAATTTGAGCTTTGGATGAAAGTACACACCAAGGTCCTCAAAATTATTAACAGTCGTAATAGAAGATCCGTATAGAATATAAGAATATATTGTTGTGTTTTATCCTTGAAACACCTTTCGTGGATTCGATATTCTCCATATTCGTGAAATAAAACAGTTTTCTTTTACACCACTAATTATACTTTCATTTACACAAATAATTCTAAACTTTAAATCGCGTACATTTTAATGATCGCCCTATTATTAACCGCACTATTACAATTTTGCGTTATAATTTCATGCCGGATTTATACATAGGGACGAGCGTCTCGTGGACAAGACTCAGCAAGACATTGGACGAGACTCAGCAAGACATAGGGTGAATTGTTTATTTAGGATATTGCACCATGCAACACGGACCATGCACCATGCACCTTTCATAGGGTGAATTGTTTACTTAGGATATTCCACCATGCATCTTTCGACAGATGTGAGCTGTTTGGTTCAGTTCAGTGAACGATGGCTGAGGTACAGGTGGTGGCTATTGCAACTGCCTGGTGTGCGTTGAGTGATTTCAATCTGGGACGCGCAAAGACATGCTTGAAGTCCCAGCGAAAAATTCGAAAATGTGAATGAGCACATGCTACCCTCTCGAATCCCTTTGACTCGATGCATAAAACCGACTTCGCTTCCAGCAGCTTCGAGCTAGGACGAGACGGTCATAAACACTCAGGCACAGCAATAAAAGGATCATTATCCCTTCATAAAACAAACAAGAGCCGACGAGCAAACCATTTACACACGCGTGCTTGCCATGAAAAAACAGCCGAGAATAGACAAGGAGACCATTTACACACAGACCTCGTCTACACTTGCCATTCCTCGGCGAGAATGTAAACCCGGCATCAAACTTTATCGCTTTTCAAAAATATCCGCGCCCGGATATACTTAACTCGTATTCCACTGTACCAGACTTTCACTGTGTACAAACTCTCACTGTGAACTTACTATCGCAGTGTACTAACTAAACTGCTAAGACCTCTTGCGGCGATATTTATAGTCGACTATCTGGTGTGATGAATTGTTACATGTGTCTAGGCTATTTTGGATTTGTGTCGACGGTTCTTCATCTGGTTTCGAGAAGGCTATTGTGAATGTCTGTTAGCATATGAGATGGGACTGTGTCTTGGGTTCTCGAAGATTCTCGATCTGGCTTCTAGCGGGCTATTGTGTTCTTTGCGTTTTATCTAGATTATTTTCGCTCTTTGAAATACATGTATGAGATAATTTTTGCCATTTTTAGCTCTTTCTGGCGCTGATACAATGAAACATGCTTTGTTCGGCGTGCATGCAACAATATTAAGGCTGACGTTTTATACGTACAGGACATTAAATGACATTTGGATATGTTCAAAGTAAGTGAATTTTTAGAGCACCAGTCGCACAGTGTACAGAGATCATTTTGGAGTTGGAGGCAGTCGTTGGTGGATTCAATTACTTTGAAAATCTTGAAGTCGCCGGCAAAAAAAAGACAGGGACAACAAATAAAGGGAGGAAGATCATTTATAAAGACAAGGAATAAAAATGGACCGAGAATGGAGCCCTGAGGAACACCGGAAAGCGGACAGAAAGGAGAAGGAGCGGACAGTTATAGTACAAGAACGACCAGAAATATAGGATGAAAACCAAGACAAAAGAAGACCAGGCACCCCATAACTTCGAAGCTTTGCAAGAATAATTCTGTGATCACCAGAATCAAAAGCTTTTGAGGAGTCGGTATCTAAAGCAGAAGCAACCAAGTTAGTAAAGGATATAAGATTAGAGGTGAGAGATCTGCCTTTGACAAAACCATGCTGTTCAGGAGCAAGGAAAGGATGGAGGAGAAAAAGTAGCCTGTTGTAAACCACTCTTTTAAAAACTTTTTCAAAACAAGAAAGGAGGGAAACGGGACGGTAGTTGGCAACACGTCTATCACAAAGTCTATCTTATCTATGTACACTCCTGCTGCATCTTGTGACCTACTCAGTATCTGACATTTTTTTTAATGACATATTTAAATAGATGCGCCTCAGAATTTCAATCTCTGTTCAAATGTGGAGTTACCTTATCAGCCTAATGGTTGCCTATGTCAAGCAGGGAGGCCATGAGAGAGTTGGCACCAGCCTCCATGGGTCTAGTGCTCAGAGCCAGATCAGCGCTTATAAAGAACAAGGCAAATAGAACCTAAAACACTAACCCAATCGTGCGAATTACGAACGTCCTACGAAGATTTTAGCAAGACGATTAAGAGTAACACTGTGGATTTTTAAGAAAACAATACACTTTCCTAGTTAAGAGCAATATCATTGCAACTCTAATTTATGCTCATCGTAATATTAACATTTATCATAACATCATAACATTTGATCATAACATTTTAAGTGTTATACTGACTGAACTAGGTATCAAAAAAACAGCTAATAATTAATTTTTCAATCGCTTAATCTTGTATGCATATTAGTAATAAAAAATAAAGAAAAGTTCAGCAATAAAAATGCATGAATATTGGCATACTCCCAGGCTAAAGACAGATTACCAAAATGATGAATTATTTTGCCTGCATTGCCTAATTATCTATAAAATGATTCTGTCTCTATCTGTCTCTATATGATTATGTCTCTATCTCTAAAATGATTCTGTCTCTAATGCGATATTTATGAAAATATTAATGTATTGTTATAAAGGTGGATTAGAAGTATTATAGCAAGAATGAAAAGTGTATATTGGATCATGGTACACAAGTTGTAGTCCTTGGCCAATTTCCTTCACCCTTAATATTTCTGGAAAACTTCACCGTTTCTCGAGTATTTTATTCTGAGGGGATTTTAAAGATTACGTCATTTCAGGATTCGCATTCGACTGTCAAACAACATGTACATAATGCGAATACCCTTGTGATCCGTTGTTGAGCCGAGGCCATTTTCGGATCAAGTGTTTGCGGTGTACCTAATTCCTTTGATCCGCATCATAGTCCGGGTGAACATAGCTAATGAGAACCGCAATTATTCGCAAGAATTCATCAGACCACGGTTTATCAACAAACAATGTCCCAACCTTAGTGAAAAATGAATGTAACAGTATTATGAACACGGAAGCATTCCCATTTCCATGACTTGACGTAAATTCGAAAGAATCTCAGAGTTTAATCATAAACAATATTAATTTGAGGCAAATAGGATTCAAAACGCTATCGCATGTTTAATATTAGGCAATCAACTATTATCACTCACCTAAAAACGAATATCGAAAACTCATCTGCCTTGATAAGGTTGGAAGCGATGACAATGCTCCTCTAGCGCCACTTTCCTGCCTGCCGTTGAATATATAAATCGATTTTTATTTCTGAATCCTAAAATTAGTATCTAAAGTACTTCACCACAGCGACACCGCACGTACCGTATGCAGTGTCGTAGCCCCTCCTTCAGCTCGCAACAAATTTACGTGCGCGTATCTACGTCCCGTGACACCGCTCCACCGTTCCGTGGAGCTCGCTCAAAAGCCCTTTCAATCAAGAACAACAACAACTACCTATTCATCCGTGCGGCAATATGCCCGTCTATTTTCAGTCGCATCGAATATTATTAATAAGTACCCGATCTAGATTCTGGGTAAAAATAAATAATTGGATTTAATGAAAATGAAATACGAATTTGATTTCGAATTGATGGCGCTGATGACAAAAATAACAGACGAAGCTTGCATGAAGCGTGTAAGAGGGTGGAGTGGGACACGGCTGTGCGTACATACAGATTTGAATATTCTCGAGGGATTTAATCCTGCTAGATGGTAGTAGCTATCTAATTAGATTAGCATTGTGAAATTCGGGTGATTGTTGAGATTTAACAAGGGCTTTAGTGAAATTGACATCTTTTTTGACATACATACTTCATCGACTTGTAGAGCAGAAGCAAAGTGACATATAATTAGTTATGTTAATGAAACATTCTTGGAATGCAAACAACGAACCGTCGCCAAAACACACAATAGTTGAGAAGAAATTTCATTGAATTTTCATTTCATTCAACGCTCGTCTTAAACACAAGTTCTTCGTACAGCTGGGATTTAAGTCAAAACCTTTTTGTGGTTTTCCTGCTTTGACTCGATTCATATTTGCTTTGACTACTGGTAAATGTTGTTTTCACAGGAGATTTCTAATAGTCGAACGTCTTTTTATCCATGTATGGCTGCATGCGGAACACTCGACAATCACATACGATCAAACATATTCTAAATGACGTCAAAAGAGTTGAAAATGATGATTCTATATACTTAGATGAGAACAAAGTAATTTCCAGTTATTTTCGAAGGTTCAATGGAGCAATGTTGAAAAGCAATGGAAATTATTTGCTCTGGATACCACTTCTAGAATCAATACATTTCCAATCATTCTTTTGTCATACTAAGAGGAAAAGGTGGAGTAGCATTTAGCTCGCATTTTAGGATTTTCTATAAGCTCACAATATAGGAAAAGGTGGGACAGTAAATTCCTTCCTTTTCAGTTATTTTGATTTTACCAGATATCTGCGGTTTAGGGCACGGACAAGACGGAGCGACGAGAGCGACCAAAGCAGAAATGTGATAGTAGCGACGAGATCGATTCAGACCGATTTTTTTGTTGGACGCTCTCTTCGCTCCGTTGTGTCCGTAACCTTATACAGAGCAAAATATACGTCTGCCTTAGGAGATTTGGTTTTTTTTTGAATTAATGAAGTAAGTATACAGCCAGTCGCAAAAGTATTGACTGATTTTGCTCATGTTACTCAATTTCAAGTTTACGAGGGTTGATCAATAAGTAATGATAATGAATATAAACAAATGTGATTAAACTTAAAAGATATATTTATTTTTCAACATAGTCTTCTAACAAGTTAATACATTTAGTCCTTTTTTTCCAAACCCGGGATATCCTTAGAAAAAAATTCTTTATCTTGACTCTCTCAAATTGCCTCAACAGCGGCCATCACTTCAGTATCATCTTCAAGTTTCTTACCCTGAAGGTGTTGTTTGAGCCGAGAAAAGAGGTAGAAGTCAGTGGGAGCTAGAGCTGGCGAATAGGGTGGGTGTTCAAGGAGTTCGAATTCTGTTTCTTTAACTGCATCCATCGCACTTGCAGCCTTGTGAGCCGGTGCATTATCTTGATGAAACAGAACTCCGGCTCGCAGTTTGCCGCGTCTTTTTTCCTTCATTGCCTCTCGTAATCTTTTCATTTGGTCTGCGTAGTAAGAGCCTGATATAGTGGCTCGCTTTTCCAAATATTCCATTATAATAGTTCTTTCAGCGTCCCAAAAAAACTGATGCCTTAATCTTTCCAGCCGGACTCGACACTTTGAGTTTCTCCGGTGTCGGTAAAAAGAGTCGCTTCCAAGTCATCGATTGCATTTTTTTTTTAAAAGCGGAGCGTGCAGCGCCAACGACACGCGGTGTTCCCAAGCGGTCCCCCATCTAAGTACTAACCGCGCCCAACACTGCTTAACTTCGTTGATGGGACGAGAACCGGTGCGTCCAGTGTGGTATGGTATGTGGTGTGGTATTTTTGGGTCAAAATGGTGGATCCAGTCTCTTGCATGGTCACGAAACGTATCAATTGATTTGTCTGGAACTTTTCCAGATTCATCCTTAAAATGTCGACTCGTTTCTTCTTATGCTCTTCCGTGAACATTCTTCATGTGTAATTTGTTGGCAAAGATTTTTCGAACACTACCGTATGAGATCCCTGTGACCTCAGCTACATGCTTGATGGCCACTCTTCGATCTACCAATATGAAATCATCTACTTTTTTTACGTTGTCTTCAGTGAGGGATGTGAATGGACATCTTCTGTGAATGTTCTTCCCAGCTTAAACTCCTTGGCCCAGCGTGCAACGGTGGAATATGGAGGAACAGAGTCCCCTAATAGTTCCACCATGTCGCCGTGTATGTCTCTGGTAGACAATTTTTTCAAACAGAGGTACTTAATGACAGCTCTAATTTCGTTTTTCTCCATTTTGATGTTCTCTCTTCGACAGTTCATATTCAAATGAATGTACCTCCCTGGAATCGTGGCCTATTTCTATGTTGTTTAATGCTAACTTAATGAGTATATGCGATAGTAAAATTTTTTTTTTAATTTTATGCGATTATCATTACTTATTGATCAACCATCTTATCTAAATTTATCGCAGTCCCAAGTTTGAGCAATTGTTACAAATGTGATCTGCGTTATGCCCCGTTTAAATATGTACATACATGGCAAACGTTTCGTGCGGATATTCGACAAAACAATCGACGAGACATTCACCAAGACATAAGGTGAAGATAGCTCATCTTATGAAAGGATAACTATCTACCCACACAGTATGCATATATGTTCACTTAAACCTCGCACCCTTCTGCATGATGTGAAATTTAAGTTGTAATATCGTGTAGGGAGGTAGCATTTCCTCTGTTCATAAATTCGTTCACAATTATTGGAATATTGTGCCTTGTACCCATCCGTACGCATGCATTTTGTCCGATATGATGCATCTTGCCCATGATTTCATGGGCAAACTAAATAGGTTTGTAAATAACATCGGAACTTTTTTCAAATTCATTTGACTCAGTGCGTAGAACCGACAACATTTCGAGTGGCCGCAAACTAGGACGAGTTTCTCATAAGCTCTAGGACACCCTCATAAAATCCTCATTAAACCTCCATAAAACAGGCGGGAGCCGGCGAGGTAGCCAATTACACTTTCGTGCTTGCCATGTTTTGGCATTTGAAAAACAGGTGAGAATATACGAGGTGACCATTTACACTCTCGGCTCGCCAACATTTGCCGAGAATGTAATTTCGGCTTTGCATTAATATCATTTTCAAGAGAATTTCATGTGAACATAACGGCCATAAAAAAATAGGCGTGACAAGTATCATAAAATATGTGAGCTGGGCCTCACAAAAGTATTGACTCACATATGTATGATTTCTTTGAATAAAAAAGCAAATTTCGGAAATATGAAAGTGAATCCTTTTTATAATTGAGAAATGCTGACGAGTTTAGAACTCTCCAGTACTTAAACACGATCATTTAGTAGCTTTGAAAGTAAAAATATGACAAAAGGACGTAAAAGAGCCCTTGAGGAAAAAATGCGAGTGATATCCCTTTTCAAAAAGGGATATCATTCACACGAGAGCGCGATTAGCCAAAAAATACTGTAAAAAATATAATAAAAAAATTCAGATAAACAATCAGGTTGTGTGTACCCAGAAAAGGCCTAAATTTCGGTTCAAACTAGTGATAAAGTGCTTAATGTAATAAATAAGTGCTGCCGCTTTCAATACCTTCTTGTCATTTTGGATACGTCAAGTTTGAAATATCTGGATGATACGTTGGTCCTAAATTGTACTTTTCCCATAGATGGTATATTTGCTGTGTGTTCATAGTAATTAAAATTATCCAATTTCCATTACATTTTATTTCAAATAGAAAAATTTGATTGTACGATTTTACCAAAAGCTCTGTTATATTTATCCACTTCGAATTGAATTAACAGCATTTTTTACGAAATAGTTCGGCGTTTTGTTCACAAGTACCTCAGAAACTACAAAACATGTGCATGTGTGTTGGTGTTTGTGTGAGTTGGGGTAGAGGCGCATTGGCACCTCCAAGCACTTAGGCCACAAGACCCATTATACTCATTACCCTCTCCTATTATACAATACTTTCCCAGACTTCTTGATAAAATCTAGGATCACTGATAGAGGAAAATAGGCGATCGTCTGCATATGTGCCACATGCCAGCCAAAGCATTGATATCTGAGACGCGCAAACGCTGAACATTCACAGAGCAAATGCTTTGCAGAGTCAGCCTCTTCTAGGCAGGATGAACAGAGGTCATCCTGCACAACACCTATTCAGTACATATGTCCTCCTAGGAAGCTGTGTCCAGTCAGAATGCCTGTCATGGCTCGGCAAAGTTTCCTGCTCTTATTGAGCAAGAATCCTGCAGTCACATGGTTGGGCTCTGAAAGGAAAACCTTCGTGTGCCTGGCCACATATTTTTGTCAGCATCATCTACCCACTTCCGAAGAATAGCACGTGCAGATGCGGTCGACACACCCAAGGCGGGTTCAGAGCCCTGAAGTGGAAGTTCCGAACCTTGCTTCGCAATGACGTCCGCAATTTCATTTCCCTCAACACCACAGTGCCCCGGTACCCAAAGCAGACGCACCTTATTGAATCTGGCAACAGGGTTTAATCGTGTTTTGCACTCTTGGGCAATTTTTGAGGTAGTCAGGGGTATACGCAGCGCCATCAGTGCAGCTTGACTGTCACTGCAAATAGCAATGCATTTTCCTCTCCATTTTTCTTCAATTGCCCAACAGGCAGCTCTCAGGATAGCGAATATTTCTGCTTGAAAAACCGAAATGTGCTCTCCAAGAGAAGAAGCCCATCTGTCATTCGATGAATGCAAATAGACAACAGATTCAGATCTTACAACTGTCCTCGAGTCGTCTGTGAAGAAGATCTCGGAATATCCCCTCGTACAGAGATCTGGATCGTCCCAGTCACTTCTGCTCAAGAATATTACTTCGTACCATCTCCCGAAGTCGAGGAAGGGCACTTGAGCGTCCGAAGGCATAGTGAGAACCGGAGAGATGTCACGCATCGAACTCTTAATAGAGCAATGCCCCACATCGTCTTCTCCTGCCACACTTTGAACTTGAATGTCGAGAGGAGGCAGATTGAGAAGCGCATTAAGGGCCGCACCCAGAACAGTGCTCATGGTACCACAGATATACAGGCACACATTGCAGCGTGGCTAACATTTTGCGATCATACAATAGCTTCACAATAGTCCACCACACCACGGATGCGTACGCGATCATCGACCTTATGATTGCTATGTAGATCTCCATGACTACACGAGACTTTAGACCCCATGTGGTAGCAAAAGCTCTCTTGCACTGCCCGAAAGCGTTTAAATAACGAGTAAGCTTTACTTCCACATGGTTCTTCCAGAGAAGTTTTTTGTCCAAGATATTTGACTTCATCTGAAAGTTGAAGGCTTACACCCTTCATATTTGGAAGCACTAGTCCTCCCAGTTTTCTTTTCATTGTAAACAAAACAAGTTTCAACTTACCATGATTCACTGTTAGGCCGTGCCTCGAGCACCAACTGTCAATCAGATCCAACGCGGGTTGTGTACTTTTACATACCACATTCAGATCTTTACCGATACCCAATGTGGCCACGTCTTCAGCATAAACCTGCACGTGCAGCCGTTTTTGTTTCAGTTTGTTTAGCAAGGAGTCAACTAGCATACTCCACAGGACCGGTGATAGAACCCCTCTTGAGGGCATTCATTTCTTACCTCCGTTCTTAAGTAGCAGTCGGATCCTGTTTCCGCCAACAACCATCTCTGCGTCAGCATGGCATGTATCCATTTAACTAAGACGCAATCTACGCTATGAGCTTCCGAAACTTCACATGGCTCTACAAAAGGAGCGCAGTCAAAGACCCCTTCAATGTCCACAAATACCCCCAACGCATACTCACCGTTTGAGATCGCTCCCTCAACTCTGGCAACCAGAAAATGAAGGGCCGACTCGCATGATTTTCCTCACTGGTACGCATGTTGCTCATCATTCAAAGGGTTAGACTTGAGCGCCCTAGTGCGATGTGTGGTTCAACAACTCTCTCCAGGCATTTCAACAAAAACGAAGTTAAGCTGATCGGCCTAAAGCTCCTGGGATCCGAACAGTCATCTCTCCCTGGTTAAGGTATAAAAGCTACCTTAAACTCTCGCCAAGGTGACGGAAAATACCCCAAAGCTAGGCATGTCCTGAAGATTTCTCTTAAGTATGCCTCCAAGTGGTCAATTCTATGCCTAGAAGATAGATACCATCCAGGCCCAGCGATTTAAAATTTTCAAAAGACATGATTGCATCCCTGACCTTTTCACTAGTGACCACAGATCTAGCAGATCAGCACTTTCTACTGGTGCGAAGAGCAGGGAGTTTGGTCAGAGGCACAGATGCCTTCTGCGTTTCAATCACCGGAACATCCTAAAAAACATGTACAAATTTTTTACGTCGAGCTAAGTAGGTGCATTTCTTCAACCATCAAGATGCAATAGGCCGCTGCTGAAACATCCTATATTTCAATACTGAATGAATTTCTAAATTTAGCTGAGGCTGGTGCAGAAGTTTTTGAGGAATGGCAAATGATTTCGTTGAAAAATGGTGTGAATTTTAATAAAGAAGCGGAGAAATCCTGGAAAAACTTATATATACTTAGTCGACAACGCGTATAGCCTTCCTATGTTTCACAACGTAGATACTTTTTTCTTCAATATTATGAGTTTACTTCATAGTTCTGCGGCCTCTGAAAGAGTATTTTCGCATTTGAATTTGCGGATAACACAAAACTAACAATTTTTTGATAGAAACAGTTGAGTCTTTACTATAATTATAAGAATCAAAACAAAAATATTTTTAGATTCTCCCGATTTTTATGCATCTGATATGTTTTACATTCTGATATTTTTTAAAAATATATGTTCAATATTGTTATATGATGTGGTATCAATCGTCGATTTTATGTTTTTATTTTCGAAAGTGAAATGTTATTTTTCGACAAAAATGGTTTTACAGAACCACGCAAAGCAATTATACTTACACTACCGCTCATAATTATTCGAACGATAAATATTTTTCAATTACAGATGTACATACATCTTTTTAAATTAAACAATGTAATCGAGTTGTGGCACAAATTTGAAGATATATTAAAGCAGAATAATAAATCTAAATAATACATAAATTAAGATAATTACACATAATTCTCTATATATCCACCTTTTGCTTATATGACTGCCTCACAAATTGTTGGCATTCTCTCTTGCAATTTCTCCAAAGTTTCTGGTGTGATCTCGCTCTAACATTGAATAAGTTTTTCTCAGAGGTCTCCTTTACTTGTAGACATAGAGCTTTGGCCTTTCTATGAAGCTCGTCCCACGAAAATTCGATAGGAGATAGATCAGGTGATTTTGGTGGCCATACCATCCGTTTTAGTGCATTGTTTCTTTCCAGTTTGTCCAAGAATGATCCGTACAGATGAGATGAGTGCTTCGGATCATTGTCTAATTCCTGGTGGGACAGCATGTTCCTCCAAAATCCTTCCCTTGTTAGCCTATCTTTAATTTTTACAAGATCACCAGTGAATCATCCACCGAAACATCTCCAAACCTTGACGTAGCCTCCTCTATGTTTAACTGTAGACATGATACAGCTATCCAACATCCGCTCTCCGGTACATCGACGAACATACACACGCCTGTTGGATCCGAAGATTTCAAATTTGGATTCGTCAGTCCAAAGAACCTTTTTCCACTGATCCAAAGTCCCATCTTTGCGCGCCTTTGCCTAATTCAGACGATTTTTCTTATTTACAGCCCTTGCTGCTATTCCTCCTGACAGACCAGCTTTTTTCAGACGTCTTTTTACAGTTGAAACAGATTTGGGTTTTAAACGGTTCCTGTTCATCTAATTTGTTATTTCGGGTGCCGTTAGACGTCTGTTGACTTTTTGCCTCTTACAGGCATCTACCTCTTTCTTTCGGAACGATTTCTGTTGACAATACTGCCTATATCTTTGTTCAACTTAGCAGAAGAATCATTGTGGCTTTTTATTGATTTTCGAAGAAAATTTAGTCATAGCTTCTGACAGAAACATTGGATCGTCATGAAAATTGCAGAGCGTATTGATGTTGACCAAGATTTAACACACGTGGATTTTCAAGACAGTGCGGGTAACCCTGTAGCTACGCCAGGCTCCTAAAAAAATCCTTCAAATCATCGACCCGCCTGAAAAATGTTTGCTTTTTGACAAAAACTTCAAATCATGGATAACTTTTAACCTTTGTCCATCATGTCAAATTGAAATATTCCAAATTCCGATTTGCATAAGGACGGCAACCTATCACCAAATTACCTCTATTTTCAGCACTCGAAACTTCTGTTCATGAGAACTGACGACCGGATAATCCGATCATTATGAAATTTACAGGACATGTTGGTATTAACTAGAACCAGGTCCGATAGAAGTGATTTTGAAATACGGGTAACACTGTGGCAGTGGTACCATCTTGAAAAACCACTGAGAAAAAAAGCTGCTTTTTGGCCTATAACTTCCGATTCAGCTATCACATTTTCACACAGTATTTGAATCTTACTCTAGACAATATTTGCTGATAATTTGGTTGAAAAATAAGAATAGAGTTGCCAGCTATGGTGATTTTCGTCTCCTAAATCTTGCAAATTTGCTCAGCAAAATAAAACTTTTTCCCTATAACTTCTGGTCCAGTCATGAAACCAAAACGAAGTTCACGCAGTAAATGGATCTTAATGTAGATCAAATGTCGTAGGAATTTCGTAAAAAAAATCATGAAAGTAAACGTAAAAAAAATCATGAAAGCTATGATCATTTTTGTAATTTTTTGGAATTTCTTTGCTAAGCGATTAGGTCATTAGATTTGCAAATGCGAATGATTCTGCAACGAAAATTAACAGCATATGTTAACGTTTTGAGAATTTGAAAAGTTTTGAGGGTGGTAACCCTAAAATTCTTTTCACCCGTATAACTTCCAGCGAAGTGATTCAATCGAAACGAAATTCACAGGGTGGGTTTAACTTAAAGTGAAGCAGATTTAGCACAAGCAGAGCTAACACAAAGTAACCAGCTTCAGGCATTTTCGTAAATATTCCACCAACAGATGCTTCAAATTACATACTCATATGTAAAGCATTTGCAATAAAAATAAGAAACCAATTTTTAAATTTTCCGAGTTTTGAAAATTTTTCGTATGGCAGCCTCAAACAACGCTTAACCGCTGAAACTTTCGATGAAATCCTCCGATGAGAACGAAATTCAAAGGATAAGTTGATTTAAGTATGAGCTTGTTATGGTAAACTTTTGCTGCTTCGTTGGAAAAGTGTTGCGAGCACTGAACATTTTCATCATCTCTGTTATAGTTGGGTTTTGTTGCTTTGAATAAGGAATGGTTGATATGATACTACAAAAAAGTGTATAACGCCTTTCCACATTTTTTTGTCACTCAAAGACAATTTCTTCGAAAATCAGTTTTCTAGCGGTACTGATGCGCTAGACTTTTTCTTAAATTATTGAAGGCTAATAAGCTATTTTCATCAAACGAATAGAACATACTATCAAAACTGTACGGAAAGTTGATGCTTATTTTCAAAAATTATCTCATGAATCTGACTATCAGTAACGACTCAATCATTTCAATCAATGTAAACAAATCAATTTAATTTGTCTATTAACAGTCATTGCGTCGTCTGAGGCGTCTTTCGCTACCATATCCCCACAAAACTACGTATTCGTGCAGAAATACGCATTCGACTGGCGTCACACTCGTAAAACAAGATGTTACAAAATAACAAAACGAACACCGAACACCACGAATGAAATGCGTTTATAAACGTTTTTTTCTGTTCGGCCTTATCACAATTTCTCGCTTTAATAAAACTATTTATGGATTCTTCTATTCTTGGTGTTTTCGTTCGATTGTATTGTTAAATCATCACCGTTCCACATTACCTGAACACAAAACAATATTTAGTTCTATTTAGATCCAACATAAATGTGCCTAAAACATGCAAACATACTTACATTACTAAGTGCTTGTAGACACTTATGTCGAGTACATACGATGTAGTATGTTGCGTCTAATGTATTTTATTTGGTGAAGAAAATCGTAATAGATGTTATTACCATTACCTACCAAACTATTAAATAAATTTATAGCGCAATGTTATTTATTGTTAGAGTCAGGGGTGACGGTGAGAATGTGTCATATTCATCGGTACAGTACACAAATTCAGTCGTATGTACGTAAAAACATGAAAAAACCATTTTTGCAGGCGACGTACATTAGACGTGTAGCATGTAGATAAAAAGCAGAAAATTCTTTTCGGATGAAGCAAAAACAGAAAATAATTGTTTTCATTATTTCACAGACGTCAGGTCTGAAGTGAACATTTTCCCGCCGAGTGCTTAGGGTAGCCGGTGTTTCCTTGTACAAAATGCTGTTGTTGTTTGGAAAATGGACAAAAGTGTTCAATTTGGTTTTTACTATTAAATCGATTTTCTATTTTCCTTGTGTTTTAAAAAAAAAGCACTTATGGATATGATTTTGGACCGAATAATATGACTTGCAATCTGACTCAAGACGAAGCTCTCAAAAACATCAACCAAGACTCGAGAACTTTCGTTTTTGTCGGTTTTAAAGACTTTGATTCTGTGGATAATAAAGAAGTACCGCAAAAAATATTTTACACTTGAACACTTAATTTGATTTGAAGTGATAGTATTGTTCCAAAGGAAAAGCACTTCATCCTTTGAGGATCTGTATTAATATCCAACCATCATCTGTAGATGTAGATATTTTTTTTCTATGACAATGCTAAAGCTCAGGGGATTACCCTTTGAAGCGAATGCTTAGCTATGGCGGTAGAGAGACACTTAGGGAGGAAGCCAATTTCAATTAATTCCATCGTTCTTTGAGTGCCACACTTTATTCTTATTTTCAGAAGCGCTGGTGCTATGCCCAGTTAACGCTAAAGCAATGATGTGGCACGTAATTAGTGGAGCGCTGGTATTATGCCCAGTCGCCGGCTCTTATAGCCCGTTCAGACTACGGATACTTATGTATCCGGATACATAAGTATTGTCCTCACTGCAGCGACATCTGTAGATACATTTTACCCTTGCCATGAAAATCAATGAAAAGTGTGGACGATACTTATGTATGCGGATATTTAAGTATCCGTAGTCTGGACGGGCTATTAGGACGACACAAGACGAGTAAATACAACCATGAGCATACGGCGGGATTCAATTTTGCGGGCAGTAGATCGCTACTTTGGAAGCGCCTTAGCGCGCAGATCTACCAACCTCTTCAACTTCTTTTATCAAAAGTTGTAGTTGGACAAACAATGATGATTGTTCTAAAGGTCGGCAATCTTAGTCATTGAGTTCGACCTGGTGCAACTCCTTTTTTGAGGACTTTCTTATCTCACAACACGGGTTAAACTGGTTAAAATAGCATCTAAAGTAAGTATAGTAGCTATTGTTCTAAATATTGCACTTTAGATTTCGTTTTGACGAGTCTGATTCTTGTTATGAGACAAAAAAAAATTCTGGGTGGCTGACTTTTGGAGCTGCCCGACATTAGGAGCATTCACCCTTCTTGATCAACAATCCACAACTGGTGGACCGATCAAGGCCTGCTACAGTAAAGAGTTCCGGATTTGTGCTTAGGAGTTGGGACTATGTGCATGAGAGTCAAGACTTAGTCTATAGCAGAATATCCTGTAATGTATGGGAACCGATAGCCAATTTTTTATATGGCCTTGAAACTATGTTTTATAGCTCATGGTACTATATATATATACATAGTAGAGCACTGCACGAGACCGTCCAGCATCGTGCGATTACGAGTACGAATACTCATTATACGATTAACACGATTACCTCGTGTGTACTCGTACTCATCACGCACTTCACAGGCCGCCTCCAGTAGCAATTTCCCATGGCATAACATTTTAAATTGCTAGTGGAGGCTACCTATGGTATGCCATATTTTATGGTCTGCCATAAATGGTAGACAATATGGTATGCCATTTGCTTGGCCATTTGCCTGGCAATATTTTGACAGTTCTTGATTTCAAAATGGCGCTGAACCGTGAGAATGCTGTATTTCTTATAAGAAAATGTAGGGATTCTGAATTCAAAGGGATTTTTAGATCTCGTTGAGCAATGAAAATAGTCTACAGAGTATGAAATGGTGGGAAATTGCGAAAAAGTCGAATTTTGATGCGGAGTAGTGAAATTATATATATTTATTTTATTTGAAAAAGAAATAATTTCAATTTTGAACGATGAGTAAATATATGAGACTCCCTGTTGATGATTGGCGGATTTTTCAAATGACTTTTATCGCATTCCCCTTCGTACCCCAGCAAATCATATATTAGTTGCATTTTCGCCTGACATTTCACCCGCTTATCCAAAAAGTAATTTATCCTACACGTGAAGTTTTCATAAGTAGCAGAATTTCTCCGCTCTGCACTTCAAATAACTCCTTAAGAGCATTTGACACTTGATATGTATTGAGTTGTACATTAGTGTGTAAAACTGGTTATCAGAAGTTGAGTCTCCGGCAACGCTTCAAGATGTTCAGTTGAGTAGTTTAAGTTGAATTGTTTTTAATAAACTATAAAATACACGTAGTGGTTGTTTATTGTAACCGTGCTTGAAACATATCAACACTCAGATACAGCGCACGTCCCGCTCAGAGGCATTTTCGAAATGAAATTGCATGCCATGAAATTGCCTACGCACAGATGGCATACCATAAATTTGACAGTCGTTGCCATCGGAAATGGCAGAGAAAATTGCCAATCGAGGCCCGGTGTCAGTACTCGCATTGTTCCGCACCGGCATCGGCGAGTACAACAGTGTTTGGCATCGGCGAGTACAACAGTATTTGCCATCGTTTCGCATGAGCATCGGCGAGTATAATCGTATTTGGCATCGTTTCGCATCGTCATTGTCGAGATTTTGCTTATGCTTAAGGAATGTATAACATTATATGAGAAGGTGAGAAATGGGACATCATGCCTGTTTTACACATATGGCAAACGTTTCGTCGAGGAACTTGTGAAATTACTTCCCTCAATATCTTCGCATGTGTAAACGTTCTTTTAATATATTTTAGAATAGCTTTTTATTCCATTAATTATAAATCAAATCTTGACGTTGTCGAAAGAAAAAAAAAGAAAAGACGTCTAGTCGTCGTTATTATGTTTCGTCGACTACTCATTTAACGAGATGTCCTTTTTAGTTTAAAGTTGTCACGACATTGCCATGTTAATATCATTGCCTTACACATGTAAAAAAAACAGCCGAAAGTAAACAAGGGGACCATTTACACACTCGGTTCGCCAACATTTGCCATGTGTGTAAACGCGGCATTAGACAAATACAAAACAGAAAGTCCACTTTATTACATAAAAATAACGACATAACGACTTATCGCGCAAACCTGAAGATTATTCACGATGCCTACTCGCCGATGCACGATGCTACGATGCAGTTTTGGCGAATATTACTCGTAATCATGAAGCAAATATAATCGGCGATGCATTGCCGAAACGATGCCGAGTATGTACTTGCATCGTACAGTCGTATACTCGGCGATTATTTCTCCGATTACTTTTTACGTACTCGTCCAGTGCTCTAATACATAGCAAATGCGACCACAATTGCAATGCTATATTACACAGGATTATGATCTACATAGATTTTATCAAGTGATTTTATCTGTGAGCTATATTTTATAGCTCAGGCTAATATGTACATATTGTATGCGGCCATTCATAAAAACATGCGCTATGTGGATTTTTGTTAGTGTACAAGTCATGGTTATAACGTTCCCGAAATCGAACTTCCACATATACACTGCCAACAAGACTTTTTTGCTTAATTGCGGCTGAGAGTTCAGAGTGTATTTTGCTGAGCACTCAAATTTCGGATCAATATAAGACTATAATCTTGCAGTCTGTGCATTTATGGTCGAACATCAATATTTAAACGAATTGTAGTTGAAAGAGAGAACTAACTCAAATTGGTTATCCACTACCCTGATTGTTCAACCAACTCTAAACGTTCTTCTTGCATATACTTCGTCTTTCCTTCATGTGCAGCCCCGATTTCTGTGCCCTTCTTTATGAAGGATTCTGATGTAGCTAGTTCAGATCTTCCGATTATGTCTGTATAATCTATGTAAGCCAGTATGCGTGTGGACTTGGTGGCAATAGTAGCTCTTGCTGGCGTACCAGAGTCCTGGATTCCCTGCTACAAAGCCAGATGAAAGAGCTGGACCAGGCTATCCCATTTCATCGCCTGTCAAAGATGAAAATCGGATCAACTTTTATTTTACCTAAGATGAAGGCATGCTGATATTATCCGGTGTTGGTTTTAGCGTATGGGACAATCCACTCTTGGTAGATAAAGGTGAGTATTTTATAGGACGTTGGGTTAGACAGGTTAAATTAGATCTATTGGTCGGTGGAAATTCAAGGTAAGAGTTTAAAAATGCAGTCCAAGTGGCCATCGAAGTAAACAAACCTTTTTGCGATATAAAATATGTCTCTCAGCTTCTGCTTCACCATGTGCGTGAGGTCCACCAGTGAGAGTTCACCGAAGTAGTGTTGTCTGGTTTTCTCCAGCAGTGACGCAAAATATGTTGTATTTTTTTTTACACTCCCGGTTTCAGATACTTCCTATAAGTGTCACTGGTTAATAATTGCAGTTTCTTGGCATGCACCACATTAAGACAGTTGCCAATAAAGATGGCGATCAGCTGTTTGCAGTCAGTGCGGGTCAATTCAAATAGGCATTTAGTAGCTGCGAAATTATATTACCCGCACATGATTTTGGTTATCTTGCAGATCTGAGTTGCACGACATCTGCACACCGCAATCTGCATCATATTGGAATTGATCAAGCACTTAACCGTTTGGATAGATATTCGAATGACTGCCGATCAAACTGCAGGGGCGACTATCACGCAGAAATATACGCAGTATAATGTAAAACCTGCCGCAGAATGCATTTGGCTGTAGGATACGGTCAGTTATTTACTATTCCACTTTCTGCATAACTTGGTAAAGTCTGAATTGGATGAACTCGGTAAGTCTGGAAGTAATTATGGCTGCCACTTCATCAGCTTAACCGACCAGAAACATATTGGTTGGCATTTCCAGGCGCAGCAGTCCAAGGGCTAAGTTCGAGAATTGAGCCCTGTATTGCCTCTGAGGTGATAAGTCTCCTCTGAACACCTTCGTTAGAGTCGAACAGCAGCTACTGGTCTCTAAGATAACCCCGCATTATGCCTGACCAGTAATGAGGAAGGTGGAAGCTATGCTCGAGCGAACAAAGGAAGTTGATCCACCTCACCGCATTCGACATTTTGGACATCTAGAGTCACCAGCAAAACGACTAGTCTGACGCTGACATGCTTCCGCTCCTCTTGCTATTGGACCAATAACTACTGAGGAGATGGCATCTTCAGTTGAGTATCCTTTTTGAAGCCATGTTGTCCATCCGATATTTCACCAGTTGGTCTATTTACTGACAGCAGCCGCTCGAGGCCCTCCTCCATCCTGTTTAGCACGCAGAGCGGATGGCAAGTAGACGGTTTGTCCGCCTTCTCTTTTTCCTTATCGATGAGTGCCAATTGGGCAACTTTTCATGGCGATGGAAAGGTCTCCACCACAAAACGTAAATAACTCCAGAAAGAACCGCGTTTGACTCTCCGTTGAAATTTTAAGTGCTTCGACCGGCACCAAATCAGAGCCCAGGGCCTTCTTATTCCTCATTTTAGACACTGCGCTACACTGCACGTAAAGAGAGAAACGTTCACCCGATGGGCGATGATGCTGACCATATCCTCAAGGGCTCTCATGTCCTTGCGAGCGCTATACCGCATGCAGCCAAGTCTGCCGGTGATCAGTTTGTGTCCCTCATCCCACAGGTCCCTCAATGCCACGGGTTCCTCCTCTAGTAATCTTCACGGCAATTTGAGCCTTCTTCTTGCGGAGGGATTTTATTTCAGGATAAATTAATTGATATATTTATTCAGAATCGATTTTTTCAATATACTTTTTCTTATTCATCAATTCAATTTAACTCCAAAAAGTGTTATTTTGTAAGAGAAATATTTTGAGAAACGTTATTCAATCAAACGAATTGAGTTTACGAGCAACGTGTAATTAATAGCGCACATGTACGCTTGTAAAAATAAATATTGTATAGAAAAAGAGGTCATCATTTCAATATCAATTACACATGCGAGCGATTTGAATTGAAAATGGAAAAATGAAAACATAGTAATAATTTGATAGAAACAAGTTATTTGAAAATATAAATGTGTTGAAATCAAAATTTTCTATTTTATAAAAGATTTGTAGTTTATAAGAAAAAACGATACATTTACATTGAAAATTTTATTTATTTTAAATTTAATTAACAAAGATGAACATGGTCCGTACGTCATAATTCTTGTCACATCAAAAGTATACATGCCGAAACAGCATTCCAATCGATTAAGCAAACATGAACACCTCTTCCACATTCAAACATATATCATGACAGAATACACATTGCACTGTCTGGTGTTTTATTTTAAATCGAAAGTGGAAGTTTATTTTCAGACAAAAATATTCACAACAGATGTGAATACATACAAAAAAATGGTATTTATGATTGCAAGAAAATAGAGCAGAACAGAGTTCGATATCGCGCCCAAATTCATTTTCTTGAGCAGTTTCCAGACATACACTCGGAACTTTCAATCATATATTATTATTTTTTGTTTCTTGAATAATTTCCGTGGTCGGTCGAATATATTTTCTGGTTATGTCAGATTGTATTATCGAATAAATTTAGATTAATTGCATATTAAAGGTCAGTGAAGTATTTAGTGTTTCATAGTATTTTTGAACTAAAACGTTGATACTTGCATATACAGCACAGCAGATTTGGGAAAAATTAAATTCTTATTTAGTTGGAAGGTTTTTACGAATACTTTAATCAACATTTAGCCAGCGGTATTTTTCAACACATTAAAAAAATGAAATAAAAACCAATGCAACACCTAAATTTATGAATACACTGTTCACATAATGTTCATTTTTATAGACGAAGTCGATTAATCTTACGCACAACATACACTCGAATATATATCTTCAATAATTTTTTTCACATCACGTCATGAAGCTCCGCTCCCGGGAAATAAATCTTTACCATGCGTTTATTGCCACCAAGTTTGTGTAGCAACAAACATCTTAAGATGAAATACAAAACTAGCCACGAAATGGAAAATTCTAAAATAATCAGTGGAAATTGACACTTCTCAAGCCATCTAATAAATCTGGTACACAAACCACAAAATATCCCAGAGAGATACAAAATGACGGCGATACGAGCGGCTATTCATTTCCATGTATTTTTCACAAACGCGAACTTGTGCTCCAACGAAACCCCCTCCCTCGAAATCTCTCCTTCATACTCCCTGCCAGCCTGACATAAAAACCATTATTTATGTTCATTCGAACCGTACGTGACGTCAGAAATGACCCAAGAAAAATGTCAGTCCCTATAGCACTTGCTCCCGTCGCGATCTAGTATCTTAAGTAACAGATTGTCCCTGGATGGATAAAAAAGCTCAACGGATATTATGACGTCACATACGCATACATTTACATGAAGGGGAGAGGGATTAATTATGGAGTGTACCACTGTTGTGTTATATTTACTGAGCTTTTTTTTCATATGGCAACGTCTTCGAATGAGGAGGAAAATAAATGTATTATACATGCTATGAATATCTCAGTGTCGAGATACCGAGCGGTCTAGAAAGCTAGAATGGGTTCTGGTTATTTAGAATTAAGTTTCTCAAAGATTTCTATGCAATGCAAATGCCTTCATCCTGTGCAATAGTTTTTAATATTCTTACTTACCCTGAAGGCTTTCGTAGAGAAAGAGGCGATTGCAGACAAGTTACAGTTTAACGGTGTTACTGTTGTCTGAATTTATTTATTGTCATCAGGATCTGCTGATTGTAGATAAAGGAGAACTGAACAGGACATAATCATGCAAGCGTTTTTTTTTTGTCTAATTCAAAAATAATTTCTCTAGCGCTTACCAGCCGATTTTCGAAGGAAAGGTAGAGGAATTATGTAAATTTTGAATTCTGGTTCTACCAAAGATGCTCCTTACGGTATGACTTCTCAGTACAAAAGCAGCCAAATCACCCAATCGATGCAATCAAAAGTATGTTCAATCTACTCTATTTTGAACCAACCATATTATTTGGATTCCGTTTTGATCATTAGACCAAATCAAAATCCACTGGACAGGCTGGGTTCAAAATAGAGCACAATTACATCGGAAGTCAAAAGGGTTAGATAGATTTTGAGGTTTATCGCCCATTTATTTGATTACTTCCATTATAGGGAGTTTATCATATGGAAATTTAATTGTGACATCTCTTAGTATAAAAATGACGAATATGCTCGATGCTGCTAGCATCGCAGTCAAAAATTTATTAGATCTGCTTCACGTTTCGACCAACCTACTTTATGAGATCCGTTATGTCAATGACGTCAGAATTGACCATCATATAGAATAATTTAAAGAGGAGGCACTCATCTACGAAAAGGCTGCTTGATTCCAGAGAAGGAAAGTGAATAAATAAAAAGCGATTACTTTAAGGACGATAGCGAAGGAAATTTAAAGAAAAAACTGTAGCGCATCGGAATTGCTAGAAACAACGATTTTCGAAGACAAGTCAAGAAATCATATAGGTTTTGTAGTAGTACAGTATTAAGGCTGCTAACTTTTTATGTTAAGAACATCTGTAAAAATATTTCGACAAAATGTTTTAGCATCTTAACATAAATATATTATTATGTTAATATAAATGTATTAACCAAGGGTGGTGAAATTGATGATGAAACAACAAAGTACAATGCCAGTATTGTATGTTCGAATGTTAATAGGCGTGTTTTTTTTGCTCCTCCTATCTACACGGAAAATTTTTTTTGGATATTTTACCCAATTTTATGTATCTCTTCTCCTATAGTGTATAGGGCAGGGGTCTCCAACCTTTTTTTGGAAGAGTCAAATTAGTGGCTCCGAATTCTTTCAAGGAGCCACTTCCGTTTTTTGAAAAAAAAATCATAATTTTTATGGTAATATATCTTTATTTTGTTTTTTTCAATGTTTTAATGAGATGGTTCTTTGGATTTGGCCATTTTTGAAAAAATCTGGCTCAGTCTTGCACAATTCACAACGAATTTTTGATTCCAAGCTCTTGTGAGACATCATTGTACGATATTTTGACTTAGGGCGGTACAAGACTTGAAAATGTACATTCACACACATATGTAGAACTAACCATGCATACATATTTTGGTACAACATCATTCAAAACTAAAAACGAATTTTCTGAAATTAATCGTGTACGTTATTTTTCAAATGACTTTCTTGTGCAATTAACCCAATATCCAATTCAAGGTGTGACTTTTTAACTACAAAAAGTTCCGATAATTCTGCAACTTTTGCTGACTCGAAATCGAATGGACTTTTGAGAAATTTGAATGCAAGGTCATGGTTTTTGAAATCAGAAAACCGCGTTTCAAACTCAACATATCAAGATATAGTCAATATATCAAGATATTTAACGAAGATATTTAACAAAGTCAACATATCAAGATATTTAACGAAACGAATTTTATCCTTGTTTTTATCTTCGATAAAGCAAATATCAAAATGTTCATTCAAAATAGGAAAAAAAAAATAGGAACTTAAAATATAATATTATATATATTTATTCATTCACCAAACAAGGTACAATTAAATTATATATTAAAAAAAAAGGACATCAAATTAAAATAAAAAATGGAAAAGTAAAGTAAAGTAAAGGAAAAAGTAAAAACAAACAAGTTAAATAAGTAAAAAACAAACAAATTAAAAAAAAAAGAGTAACAAATAAATTAATAAATAGCAATCAATAAATAAACATTGACATAAAAGCTATAGCTTAAGGTTAAGGGTACGGATGGCATGGAAAAGAGAGGACTTGAAGGATGATTTGGAAATCGTAGGGGAATATAAATTACTTATGCTGTTGAATATTCTGCATCTATTTACTGGCTCATTAGCTGCATATGTGGTCGAATGTGAATATTCTTTTAGGAAACGATTGGACCTGGTGTTCCTCACAGGGATATTTATCACAAATTTGCTATTCAGGAATTCGACGCTAATAGCGCCTCTAATGACGTCGAATGTGAAGCAGGCCGATATCACCATTCTTCTGGAGGCTAGTGTCGATAGGTTTAAATGACCCAGTCGAAACTCATAAGGGGGTAGGCTATTAAAGTCATAAGGGTTGTACAGCTCTCGCAAGGCGAAAAGTAAAAATTGCTTTTGTATTGACTCGAGTCTGTCACTGTGGGTTTCAAAAGGAGGATTCCAGCTAATGCAAGCGTATTCGAGAATAGGACGTACGAGTGAAGTGTATAAAGATCTTGTAACCCACAGACTACGAAATTCTTTGGCTCGTCTTTTGATGAAGCCAAGTTGTTTGTTTGCACGAGAAAGTATTTTATCGTAGTGTAAAGTGAAGCGGAGTTTTTCATCTAAGATAACACCGAGGTCAACAATGTTATCTACTCGAGTTAGCACATTATTACCGAGGAAGTACGTATTGTGTGTGACCGTGCATTTTCTGGAAAAACTAATAACCTGGCATTTATTAATGTTGAGAGAGAGCTTGTTTACATTGCACCAATGATCAAGGGAATCAAGTTTGGATTGGAGAAAGAGGGCATCCGATTTGGATTCAATGGTCAGATAAAGTTTGAGGTCGTCTGCATAGAGTAAATGAGGTATGCCTGCTAGGACGTCAGATATATCGGAAATAAATATATTGAAGAGAAGTGGACCAAGATGGCTACCTTGAGGTACACCAGAGGTAGCACTAAAGTTTTTGGATAAAAATCCTTGAAATTTTATACATTGTGTTCTATCGCAAAGGTAGGAAGTCAGCCAGCTGAGTAGAGACCCGGTAATACCGAATTTCTGTAGCTTAAGAATTAAGGTAGAATGGTCAACTCTGTCAAATGCCTTACTGAAGTCTGTGTAGACTGCGTCAATTTGGTAAGTAAACAACGAAAAATAATAGAATGAATTTCTTCGGTTATTTATATGTCTGTATGAAGCTAAATTCGAAAAAAAAATCAACGGTGAATCGTTCAAAGAGCCACTCGGAATCGTTCAAAGGGTCACATGTGGCTCTGTGGCTCCCGGGTTGGAGACCCCTGGTATAGGGTATATATGGACAGTGACCATTTATGTAGACATATTTGCATAGTAGAACAATATGAGGTATTTTAATATAGTTTTCTGGCTAAAGTTTCCATAAGCTATAGGACTTTCGTCTGAGAATCTTGGCGAACGTAGAGATACACGATAGTATTTCTTACAATAACTTATTTGATGACATACAAAATTATTTCGATTCCAATAACTAAAACATGTTAAACTTTCCCATGTTTCCTTGAACAAATTGCCAGGAAGCATAGCGTCAATTGCCAATTAGCGAAGCCACTACACTGCATCGTTTATGCCCCGTTTACATGCATGGTAAATGTAGGCGAGGTGAATGTGTAAATGGTCACCTTGTCTATTTTCACCTGCTTTTTTTACATGCGAAGACATGGAGGGAAGTAATTTGGTTGGTATTATCAAAGTGAAAATGTACGAAAAATTCTTGAGCAAGTGCGAAAAGATCATTTTTATACGACAAAAGAGAAAAAAAATACATGCCTCCTTTCAATGGGCTTTTCAATGCACTGCATCGCAGTACGTTTTTAGCGCCGGACACAATGATCCATTCCATTCCAGAATAGACGTCAAAGTTGGCGGCATAGAAAATGTACGAGACTGAACACATAAGGTTGGAATGGAATGGAATGGAAAGGACGAGTTGACCAAATTTCAACTTTTCTGGATCAGGAGAGTATATTATTAATACAAAAAAAATTTTGCTGTGGTTTTTGTTTGTACAAGGGTACAAAGCTTATTAGCATTCCAAATAGCTATAGAAAATTGCTATCCATTCTAAAATAATCACGCAAAACTGAAATTTTAAAACTACAAGTAAATTGTCGCACATTAAACGGAATGGAGACTATGTGTTCAGTTTGCTGGAATGGACATGAGCTGGAGAGTGCTGGATCGGAATGGAATGGAATGTGCTGAAGCATTGTGGCCCGCGCTTTTGTCTTCAAATTGAATTTATTAACATAAAACGTAAACCTAATATAAAGACTTCACAGCATAACATGAATATGAATTATATCGAACATCGAACCAAACACCGAAATTGCTATGTGGCATATGAAACTTCTATGATAGAATAGGAGGTAGAACGTAGATAGAACATTAGATCAGAATCATTACGATACCTTTTGCAATGGATACCATATTGTATGGTTGAAATTATTTTTATAATATGAACAATGCGTATAAAGAAGAGTAAAGGTTATTGCTATTTATGAGGCAAGCGACCATACTCATTTCTGTAAACAGAACATTTTAATATTTAGTTGGAAGCCATTATGCATAGTAAGATTTTCATTATGTTGCTTTTACTATGTTGCTATGAAAAATACATTTGATTATAGTGCGGTTGAACATAAATATGCGAACTTTTACGGCGAAATAGTGCATTTTTTCCCCAAACTCAGCGTTATACAATTGAGTTCTTTAGTTGCAAAATGAGACTGAAAGGTTTTTGAAAACTTTTCAGAAACAGCAAAAAACTATATTTTCTTTCCTGGTCAATATATCAAACCAATTTTTTTTTTAATAAATTGAAAATAAAAAACTACACAATATTACAAATTTTCATAAACTATGGATTATGTTAAATATTAATTAATTCGCATTTACAGTTCATCAGGTCGCGTTTTGGAACAAAATCGCCTTCAGGTGTGGTTTTGGAACGAAACTTCATGTTGGAGTCGGGTTTTGGAACAAAACAAAAACAATTATATTTTTTTTAATTTTTTATTTTTGCCTGTAATTTTTGTTTTACAGAAAGTAGGTGCCTACCTTAGAACATAACTTAAAAAAACAATTATACAAAAATAAGTTTAAAAACATGGAAAAATGAGCTGCAAAAATATTGTGTTAAACATTTTTTTTTTCGTCAATAATTACTTCCGCATCCCAAATATCGTTCTCTGTAAGATTATTATAATCTATACGACGGTAAAAACACTTGTTGGATTCATCAGTTTCATCCTCCGAATCTATATTTTCTAAAAAATAGAAGCAAAATGACACAACTTCAGTCAACGCACACATTTAATGTGTCGGCGCACGATTTCTAAGAACAAACATGTGAAGTCGCAATCAGTATGGCCAACTTTGAAATATTTCTTATCATTCTAGAAAAAGCCCGCTTAATTTAAAACAAGATTAATAATAAAAATAACCATTTAAAAATATGTGACGAACAGAAGTTTAGCCTTTTCTTAAAGTTAGAACATTAGGTCGGTTTTTGGAAAAAATAACAAGAACCGTTTCCGACATTGCTAAGGTTTGAGTCGCTTTTTGGAACCAAACCGTTCAAAATATTAGACGCCATTTTGAAAGAAAAAATCTCTGTTTAGGTCGCGTTTTGGAAATAAGGCTCTTTTTCAAATCACTTTTTAAGGCATTTAGACTGGGTTTGGGATAAAATAAAGTGCACAAATCGATTCCTGAGAAGATTTCCTATAAGAAATGGTGTTTAACTCAGTTTCGTAACAAATCGCTTGAGTCTCATTTTGCAACTAAAGAACTCAATTATAGGAATATTAACCAAGAAAATTTTTCCCAGTGTATAACAGGACACTGCAGACGCCTTGGGATCAACAACAACAACTTTCCATAGCAGGAGTTGTTGTTGTTTTCAATGCGTCTGCACTGGTTAGCATTGTTCTGTTATGGATAAGGGGAGCAAAAAAACACGCCAAATATTAAATACGGCAATACCACACTGGAATAGACGGTTCTCGTCCGACCACCGAAGTTAAGCAGTGTTGGGCGCGGTTAGTACTTAGATGGGGGACCGCTTGAGAACACCGCGTGTAGTTGGCACGTAAATATAACTTATTGCCATGTTAATATTTAATATTGGTCTACTAATATAATATTGTAAAAGAAAAATTCACCACACGCATGTCAATATATAAAATTTTAAGAATGCTATGTGCTGGCAATATAATGTTATTGCTATGTCAATATAATAATGTTAAGAAATGTTTTTAATATAAATATATTAGCTGCAAATATATTAAGGATAGAACAATGATTTTTTTAGCGTGTAAGATAAAATAATATTTATTGATTCTGAGGCGGTACAAATTTCACCGGGTCAGCTAGTACATTAATATAAAACCTAATAGTGTCTGAGAAAATAAGTATATGTTTTCTTAAAAATCAAACGGTAAGCTTTTGCATCATAGAAATTTATTATTCGGTTTATAACACTGTGCGATTTTAAGGTTACGTATCCTAACCATCCACGCCTAATTTCGGCTTAACCCATTTTGCTCGCCAGCGAAACATATCTTTATACCGAAACATCAGATATCAGCGGCATCGAACACTTGAAGTGGAGATGATAACGAAAATCTAGAGAGTTATAAATAATGGATAGGATCCCAACCTCGATCAATCATTTATTGCGCTTCTGTTTTTCTGTGTCTTATTCTCGAGCACATACTATTTGGATTGAAGTCAAAAAGTAATGTGTCTACGACCTATGAAGTGGAACTTTCTCGATGAAAGCTTTAGATTATAATTGATGAAACCAGTCGCATCCACAGCAGTACATCCCTAAATTTAACTTGTGTATTGTAAGGAAAATGTTCGCATGAAACTTTCTGCTCATTTGAGGGAGAGTCAAATAAAGTAATCCCACGGCAACCCTCGTACGGGTCTAGGGGTTGGAGGGAGAACTCATTCTAAAAATTCAGCGAGACAACGTATTTTAAAGCATAAATGATTTTGTGAAAGCAAAGAGACGCGTTTTTATCGACCACATATTACTTTTTTTTACATTCTGAGCTTGAAAAAATAATTTAAAATTTTTATTGATAGGAAACTCTGCAACACCTTATCAAGACATCCAATTACTATTATCAAAAATCAATAATTTATTTATTCATCTGCAGATTGTAATCGAATTTCTCCACCACTTTCAGATCACCATCATATCAGCTAGCCGAAAAGAAAAATTCAAAAGACAACACGAAAGACATTAAGACAACAGGTGGTCATGAAACGACATCAGTGGCTAAGAAAGAAGCACCACTTGCCGATCCTGAGCCCATTTCGGATACCTCGACCGGTCAAAATACATCGTTAGCCACAAACTCACCGACTAATGGTAATATACCGAGAGCAGCACTTACGAGAGCTCAACAAAGTATTCAACAATCTAATTATAGTGGTAAGTAAATGGAAGGTACTTGTTATTGTTGCCGTTGATTGATTAAGTGATTGATGAACTCGTGCTCGAAATACTCTCACATATTCCATACTGTACGTATTATCGTGTGTACGTGTTTATAAGGATTGCGAAAATTAATCAGTCAGAGAATGAGAAGACGACTTGTGGATTGATATTAATTAGATAATACTGCTAATTTCTTTTAGGTAGTTACTATTAGCTGATGCTCATTTTTGATTACAGAGAAACATTTTTTTAGAAGAAATAGAAGGCTTGGATTAGAAGGACTATTTTTTCGTAAGGCGAAAAAATATATACTGAAAATCTTCGAGCTTAAGTTGATAGAAACTTATGATACAACTAAACCAAATTCTTGTTTGATGAGTCGCAGCCATTCAATTAATAAAACTATTTCTTCTCCTCATCTTGGAGCTGATACAGATGAATATCAAAATGGGAAATAACCAAACTGAACCAATTGCAGTAGAGCATCGGCAGAACAGTTAAATTATAAGTAAATTGATTCTGGGTTACCGCTCTTATGGAATGAGAAATTCCGAAAATTTTAAACTGACAGATTAAAGAAAGCATAGAATTTATGTATTGTTTGCAATTTGTTTTCCAAAGAGCGAAATATATTCAGGAGAATTGATTGTTTTAAGGATTTTTTCATGTTCTTATTATTGCTATAAGGATTCCCGCACATAAATCACAAATTACGTAGTTCTACTCCTAATAAGCATTAATTTGTCGAGCATATTTCGTAATGTTCTGATGAACCTTCTCTCCACCACGGTTGAGCTCGTAGCTTGTTCTCGGAGGGTGAGATCTCATCCAATATGTACCATCCAGTTTTGGGCCTAAAAGTTTTAGAGGAACAAAGTGATACATCAATATCTGCCCTTCTGTTAGGGATGAAAAAGATGGGAGAGTCCCAGTGTATCAAGTCATTAGCCCCGCAAGAAGCTATAAAGCCAAAGAGTTTGGCTCTTCTGATGTTAATCTCTCAAGTTCGGTGTACTGGACCAGGTCCTTCAGTTCTTGTGATTTCGGAGAGGAAGTATGCTGAGGCGACAATCGTGCATTTCAGCCTGTCTTTTTTTGGTACTTCTCGGCGGCCGCTGACAGGTCTCGGCTTGAAAACCTTTTGAACGTGGTGGCATCAAGAAGATTGAAACCCAGGACACAAGTCTTTGTTGACCTTTTATCTTTGCCCTTTTGATTGAACTGCCTACTGAACCTACTGCACTAAACTTGCGGCTCGTGTACACGTGAAAGTTTGCTAGCAGTTTTGCCAATTTTGCACTCAGAAGAAACATTGGCATGCTGCAAACTGGTCTGAGCAAACTTTATACCATCAGAAATATAGAAACGTCCAGAAATGATATTAGCGGGTCTTCACTTAACATCAGTGAAAAAACTGTATGAGAAAAAAGTTTCAGTGGATCTTTGCGTTTATCTATAGATGGTCATAGAGAATAGATGCTCACATCCACTTGATTTGCTTAAATTGACCAGTATAACTGTCCCTGAGAACCGGGAACATTCTTTAATCGATTACGATCACCAGGCTAAAATTGTCTTCGCAAGTAGTGGAGTTCTTCCTAAAATTCATGTGCCTCCACTATCCAGTGTTTCATATATCCGGATTCAGCTTACCGAATAGCACAGTAATGCCACCTTTATTCTTGCGAGGACCACGAGTCCAGCAACTGATATGAAAGCGTTTGCCAAGATCGGGGTCCAAAATAGAAAATTTGGGCCGATTGCTAGTACCCAGTTCTGGAACGATTTGTGCGAACCACTCTTTCGATGTTTGGTTGAAGCAGGGTACTTGGAAATGATCGTTTACAAACCTTACATGCGTGAAATTATAAACTAGACTCGACTTCCTTATCTCTCTTCCTAAATCTTCCTAAGAATGAACATTGGACAGTTTGCTATCCTTGTTGGATACACCTATCACAACGATGAGAGAAGACGCAGCTTCTACGTACGTTTTGCTCCCTGTTCGTTTCTAAAGAACCAGCACCGGTGAGATCTCTCTCACTTTTTTTTGGCAATTTTAACACCTTGCGCTCAGGAATGCTACGTTGCGTTTCTATCGCACTCTTCTCTTGACAAATTTAGCACTGTCCGGAAGGGAGCTCTCTAATGTAAACAGTCCCTCCTTGCCTTTCAGCGTCATTTTCAGTTTTCAGGAAAACTTTTGTAATTATTAATACATTGGTAACCCATCCGTCTTGGCATCTCATCTACAGTTCAGAAAAACGAGTAACCTTACTTTCTGTGCCTCTTATAGGCGTCTCGTTTGCACCAGCTGGAGTTGCTTCTTTTAGTATTTCCCTCCTCCTCTTTTATGAAGATTTGGGTATCTTTCCCCCGGCACGGCCGTATTCGGACTTCCGAACGACGCTATACTTGTCTTTCTGGAGCTTGTAAACACAGGGGATGCTAAGTTCGAAACTCGCCGGCCTGATTTCCAAGATGGTAGCCTGTGAGCTTTCAGTACAACCAGGGTCCTCCTCTTCTGTGAGGCAGTAACCAATTATCAAGCAACTTAAAAAAAACTAATTGAATAGAAATTAAGGAATGAATATAAATGTAAAGTAACATGAGTTTTTGGGCAGACGGTGCAATAACTGCTAAGCAAGATGCCAATTATATTTTTTAGATATAATGCACATGTATGTCAAACTTAAACTTTTTTCATCAATATCCAGATTCCGTATCTAGTACACCACAAACTCTAACTGCACCATGTGAAATACCAGCTGTGGCTACACTGCCTTCGAATCTTGTGTCACTACAAGGAAAACCACTAACACATCGGCGAACTGAAAAAGATCGAAAAATCGTAGTTTATATTTTAGCTGCCGATAACGAACATAAACTAGAGAAATCCGTTTTACACAGTATTTATAAGAACATTAAAGATCGTTGTGCATATCGAGGATTCGAACTTATAATCTCAGACTGCCATAATGTTTCGGATAACGAGAAGAATGAACCGAGAGTTCTCGACGTGCGAAAATGGGTTCAATGTCCGCTCGAAGCGCAAGGAGGTCATGAAGAAGCCGCGAACTGTTTGGCCGAAATATCGAGACATTCGAACTCGTCGTATATAATTCCTGTACTGTTTCTGGGAACGTCACTAGGAACACCGCTGCTTCCACTTACCATTGAAAGCCAAGATTTTACTACCGCCCTCACGTCGACTGAGACCACGAAAAAGAGTTTACTAGAGAAATGGTACAGACTTGACAATACAGCTCAGCCACCGTGCTATAGGCTGAACACGACTGATGTTCTCGAAGACGCAGCAAAAACAAACGCTGAACTAAATACCTTGCTGGAAATCCTAGTTGACATATTCTCGAAAGAGCTGCGTGATTCTTATCTGACCACAGTAGTTGAACAAGAAATCAACAATACCGTTCTCATCAGCCAAGAGTTGGCCAAACGATGTATCTGGATTCAAACTGGAAGCATTCCGCCGAAACTTAACGATAATCCTTCACCTCTCAAAACTGAAATGACTCGGCGACTGAACAGCATACACGCCGATCTAAAGACTCAGCTGTCCGAAAAGAACCTGATCCGTATCCCGCCAACCATTCAAGTACAGGAAGATCAATTAGCCGCAATCATGGAAAGCCTGATATCGACGGTGATCGACAGTATTGCTGAAGAACACCTACATAAGTTCGCGATACCTAGTTGTACGTTCGGAGTAGACAAGCGTTTGTTGGGCGAAATTGAAGCCGTCAGCCAATATTCAAAGATGCTCGGTCAAAATTGTGCCAATTTTACCATAATGGATAAGTTGAGAAGGTAAATTATTTTCTAAAGTTCGAAAGATGGACTAAAGTTTCGAAGTTGATTTTTTCTTTCAGTTACCTTACGGGACCGTCCTCTGCACCCTTAGTGATCTACGGACCACCAGGAAGTGGTAAGAGTGTGTTGGCTGCCAAAATTATGCATAATGTTCACGTTTGGATTCCGGAGTGCTATTTAATTTTACGGTATTATAATGCATTCATTATCTGGGATCAATTTATCTAAGCCATTCAATGTTTTAGGTATGGTAAACTGACAGACCTTGGATCGGACTTAGTTTCATTGCTTGGATCTATAGCTGAGCAAATTTCTGTACTAACATTAGACGAACCATGTAGAATAAACCATGTAAGTTGCACGTGAAGTGAAATTGCTTCGCGATCCAAACATTCTGACTATGATATATTTGTGTTTTCAGACTCTAGAAGCATACTCGAATTTCATCAAGACTAGAATAGAAGCTACGAAAATTCAACTGGTGATCGCAATTGACTCCCTGGACGAACTCGATTGTTTGGAGACGATGGATTGGCTGCCACTGCAGCTACCGCAAAATATCAAAATCGTGATAACCCTTACCGTTCCAGACTCTACGACATCACAACAACCAGCCACCGCGCCAAAAGGACCCTGGGTCATCAATGAGCTTAAATCCCGAAAACTCGCGGATGACAATTTTCTTCAACTCACACGCTTTTCGGACCAGCAGTGGCGCGATGTTTTGAATTTCGGTGGCGGTGATTTCTATGCAGCCAATGGTGCTCTTCAATTGCCGGAAGTATGGAAAGGCGCTACCGAAAAGCTTCCATTACAAGCCAAAATCTTATGGTGGCTGGCGTGGTTAGGGAATCGTGATATTGAAGATACAAAGCTGGAAAACTGTGTTCAACGCGTTTTCGATACGATTGAGGCCAAATTTACATCAGATGTAGCTGGATTCATATTATCGATATTAGTAGCATCTAGGAACGGAATCCGCGAAATAGATTTAATAACGTTAATCAGTGATCTAGAAGTTGCTAAAGGTAGGATATTTTTAGGAAATATTTTTTAAACTGAAAGTCGAGTAAATTCTGAACACCACAGGTTGTTCTCCGTCGCGGCTATGGTTTAAATTCTGCTGGCTTCTGGGACCAATGCTACTGCATATAAATCAAATAGTTATAATGGACAAACTGCTAAGAATTGCCGCATCCCAACGATATTCTATCAAAGTTTCCGAAGCACATCGGACACTGTGCGACTATTTTAAAAAGCAGAGTCTTGTATTTACTGATATCAAGGGAAAATATAAATGGTATGTATTTCGATATTTTTGACATTTATCTTTCAAAAATATGCATCAATAGAAAATTAAAGGCATATGCAACCAATTCTAACGTATTATAATTTTACAGTTACAACGTACAAAAACTTCTCCAATTGCCTTACCATGCTTTCATGATCGACGAACAGCAAGAATCATTCATACGTTCAATGTACCTAACCGATTTACATTGGATCCACGATAAATTAATTACTACTGGATGTGTTCAATTACTTAGCGATATAATTTTAGTTGAAAACTATTTGAAAACCATCGACAAAACCTTCGCCGATCATGTCCACCTAAAGGTTCTGAAAAATTTCCTTGAAGTCCACATCCGTGAACTGAACTACGACGGCAATCAATTCTATGCACTCTTGACTAGCTGGATACAGATGGTGTCCAAAGAGCAGCCAGATTTGAACAAGAACGAAGTTATAGTTGTTTGGAATGAATACCTGGGAAACGTCAAAGCTACATATCTGGAGCGATTGAATGAATTCGAGTTGGCCGAGGGGAGCGATGACAAACAGAAAGTTGGATACGACGCTATCACGAACCTCGGGGGACAAGGATACTTTGTAGCGTCAATCAGTACTGAGAGGGAGGAAATTTGTGTCTGGGACGTTCCAACATGTCGGAAAATAAGAATACTCAAGGGAGGGCCGCAGCCAACGACTTTGTGTCCTGTCGGAGACTATGGAGCGGCGGTGCTATGTCGAAGGGAAATCAAAGTTATTGATTTGGATGAAGGGAGGTTCAAGGTAGGAAACTCATTTAGCTAAAATAAATGTTCTCTACAAGCAACCTTCTTATCAAAAGGTTACGTTGAAAGGCGTTATGAACCAAAAAATGCCCTATTTTGGATTGCACGACTCAAAGCATCTAGTATGCTTGTCCAGGAATCGTATGTATGTAAATCTTATGAATCTGGAATCAGGAGACTGCGTGACTACGTTCAAAGCTGGCGAAGATCGTTTCTTGAATTCCCTGCTGGTATCTGGTGATGGAAGGTAGGTTTACCTCTGTCCATTCTTACAAAGAGAAACTCATAAACTTTCGTCCGACTCATGTTTTAGGATATTAGTTTGCGGCGATGAAACACAAAAACCCTTCCCGCTCTTAGTGTGGCACTTATCGCAACGTAAACTACTTTATGATCTACGCATACCGCATCATGATTTTCTTACTTCGCTCTCCGCTATCACCTACGAGGGATCATACGTTTGCGTCGTTGCAAAGGAGTTGAACGAACCAACCCCGAATTTCATAGTAGTTTATGATCTACAAAGTGGAACACTATTCAAAAAATGGAAGCCATCTTGCAACACGGTCTCTTTAGCGATTTCGCAGACGAATGCCTGTGTTATAGCCGGGCTAGAAGACTCTAGGATTCTGATTTGGGATCTTGTGACGGGAAACTGTAGATGCACTTTGTCAGGACACAATGCACCAGTAACCCTACTGAAGTTGGATCCGATGGGAAAAGTGTTACTTTCGGGAGACAAGGATGGACGCGACACATCAGTTCGATTGTGGGAGCTGGATTCAGGTGAGCTAAATTTCAAATGCACTTTATTTAAACTTACACACTTCCAAACCTAGTGTGAAATCATAAATTTTCCCTAATCTCAACTAAAAACATTTCCTTGATTCTTTCCTTTTTTGAGTTGTTTCTCAATTCAATTCTGCCCCCAATGTAAAAAAGTGTTTTTTGCCTATCTAATATTCCCTCACACAATACAACTATTCACATTGCTTCCATTCCTTATGTTCAACCTGACTTGCGTCATCTTTTAGTTGCAGTATATGTCGATTTCTAGACCAGTAGAGTTCCTTCTCGAGTCGTACGTTTTAACAACCACAAAGCAGACTTTGCTGGTATGACGAACGAAATCAACTTGATTAACTGGTTCTAATATCCCCGCGGCCTCACTGTTAATTAGCTTGTCCTTAAATTCACAACTTCCTCTCCAACCTAATCCTCTGCTTCACTTGTTCCAGTTGCCCTCGAATACCCAATGACGCTTTTTGGTTTAGAGGTGATGTAGCGTCCGCTCATCAGGCAAAAGATGCCATTCGCGCTGGGTTTAGAATTACAGGCATTGATGATGGCTTCCTTGAACACTTCGGGCTACATCTGCTGCCAAAATTACCGTCAATCAAGCTATGCGCGATTAATTTGCTAGTATCGAGTCCTCTATCTGCTTTAATCATCAAACACTCGAATAGTTGTATGTCCGTTTCCTGAAAAATCGTTTCCTCGATTTCGTGCGCCTCGACAATGCCTCTGTTTCTGATTCATTAGATATTTGACAGCTCTTTGCAAAATGTTACTCATATTTCTTCTCTCAGCACAATCCTTTTTCATCTTGTGAAGTTCCGCATGTTATTTCGTCTTTTCTCTTTTTCATTCACACCAATCCTCTAGAAATGTATGGCATCCCAAACCTTTTGGCCAAGTTACTTTTATCGTCTTTGTGTGTTCCTTTGTCTATTATGTTTCACCAGCTTCTACTCTGGTTTTTTCCCATCCAACCAGAAATCTACTTATAACTCACCCATTTTCAAGTCGGATGATCCAAGCTGCATTGCTAACTAACGTCACATTTCTAGATTTTTTTACTTTGGGAAAGTTATCAGCAGACTTGTTCACAATAAGTTGCTTCCTATCCTCCACCCTTTCCTTGCTTCTGAGTCACATGGTTTCATCGAAGTTAGATCTCCAGCCTGTAATATTATAACCTTCACTTACTTGATCGTTTCTGCTTTAGACCAACACAACAAGTTGATATGGTATATACCGACTTTTCTCAAACTTTTGATTCTGTTCATTACAGAATTTTTCTTGCAAAGCTTGGAGATTATGGGATGTCTGATCTTCTTTCACCTTAATTTTCATTCTATGTTTCTGGTCGTACCGGTGCTGCAACTGTGGATTCTGCCACTTTTTCCCTTCCTTTCTGCTTTTTGGAGTTCCTCAGAGCTCGATTCTTGCTCCAGTATTATTACAAGTTTTTATATCAATAGTCTTCCTTTCTCTATTCGCTCTTCTTGTTTCTTCTTTGCTGATGACTGCAAAGTGCTCTCTCCTCGCTGGCTTTGGATCAGGACCTAGACTTTCTCCTAAAGACTTAAGTCACTCTTACGTCCATGGTCCATGGTCATATAACCTGGCAACGGTGATCGTTTCAGAGCCATCAGTGTTTCGGGCCAATCAGTGATCTTCGTACTTAGTTACTACTGGCTTCCCTAGCGTTCTCCTTTCGCCGTTTCATCCCGATGTTCTGGATCCGACGTAGAGTAGGACAAAAGTTTAACTGCTCGATGTCCCCGAGCAGCCAAAGCAATTTTCAGCAGCAAGTCTATCATCGGATTTTTCTCCTCACTGCTTTGTTCTTCCTGACCATGTTGATGGCTGGTTTCTTCTACCAGGAATTCAAACATTTTCGGATCTTTGCCTTATGTGCTCAAAGCTTCCCTAAGCCATGATAGCAAAGTCGTTTTGTTTCCAGTCGTCGAAAGATTTTATTTTCGACACTCTACTTTCAACTCTGCCAATTTCAATTCATTCACTAGCTTCGGCATTGTTATTCACTTACTCCACACAACTTCTCACAATAACCACTGTCCGAAACTTCATATTTTTTATTTAGTCTACGAATTTACGAATTTTAATGTCCGCACCTTCACTAAAAGTCACTTATTAAATCGCCAACGCGAAAGATCCCACTTCTGACACCAATTGTTGTGTTTTTCGATTAAAAAAACGCTTCCTGGAATTACAACTTGACTCCCTCTGCAATCCGATCTATGGGAATTTGTTTCTCTTTACATGTGTCTTGGCTACAAGGAGTTTCCTATCAGCATTTCACATTGAATTTTCTATGGGATTAACCATTCTATGAGATGTATTAGATGCTCTGTATGAAATTAGTTCAAGACAATATTTTTCGGTATTGTTAGTATTGATAGGGTGAAATACGATTTGCGTTTCATGTACGTGCAACATTATATTAGCACCAAATATTAGTACTAATGCATCTCTAGTTGAAAGTTATTTCTGGGTGCATTTGCATCGGACGCTTTTTGTATTTGTTCTCTTGTAACTTATACCAGTAGTAAAAATTTAAATTAATTTTGATATCTTTTAAATTTTTTCAGGAAAATCTTTAGCAGTCTACACACCCCCGGCCAAAATTCAAACCTGTGAAATTTTACCAAATGGAAGATATGTTGTGTTAGCTCTAGAGAACCACATAAATCTAATTACACTTTGTCTTCGCAACTATCATCCGGAAGGATCAGAGAATGAGGACTTGTCGTCTGGTGTCTATGGTAAACAAGAAAACGATGGTAAGACATTTGCTTTGTAAACAAAAAGCCTGCAAGAAGTTAGAAGCAGTTTGAGGCAGTAAAACTAAGTTGCATCAAATGGAAACAGTTAAAAAAGTCAAATATAGGATTTAATAATTTCATTTACAAACAAATCCATCGCTTAGTAGAAAATGTACAGTAGATGGTTCAAAATCATGTATGAAAATTTGACGACCGAATGATTAGCCAAAAACCATTTTGAAATATTTTATTCCAATACGATGTGTTTATTCGTATGTTATTCGATTACAATTAATTTTCATGGAAGTGGAGAAAAATATTATTTTTTCAGGTATTAGAATTCTACGGTGCGTATGTTCTGTTCGTTTTTACTGAACGTTTTATTTATTGCGAATGAATCGTACGTAATTAAATCAGTCTTTTTTTATGCATAACTGATAATAACAAAAATGTTAGATTCTTATTGTTTTAATAGATACGTTTCAATCGAAATCGCTTTATCTTAATTTAAGTGATAATTAATCGACAAATATTAGACCATATTCGGCCGCATCAAAAATCGAAAACAATGTTTAACGATATTATCGTTCGTTTATTTATATTTATCTAGAGCTTGACGAAATCTCATCGTTAAATGAAACTTCTAGTTAGCACTTATGTATCTAAAAAAAACAATCTGATCATGACTGAAAAAGCAATTATTTGGCGAACAAGCTGAACGAGCCGATTAAAAAGTATCAAATATATCAATTCGAAAGGCATAAAAAGAATGCAGTGTGAATGGTGAAGAATAAGAGATGTATTTAGTTTTATCATAATAACGTTATCTTCAAATTCAAAATTATTAATGTAAGCAAGCATTCCGCATAGGAAAATGGTATCTGAAATTCAAAATGGTGACTATATCTATTAATTACAGCCACATAAAACATTTAAATACTTATATGAATGCATCGTTACTACTTTACATTTACGGAATGGTAATGCTCTGATCGAAAAACTGACTTTGCTCTGTTGGAAATGTGTTATTGATTAATTAGTTGAATATTATATCTTTGGTTTGTTCTATAGACATGCTTCGCATACGCTAATGAGTTTGCTCATATAAACCATATTAAAGTAAAAATCATGTTGTAAAAATGATGTTACGAAAATAATCGATGATTGTGTAGGTCATTAAATAGTTCTTTGTTTGAAACATCGGAAAATCGATTTGATGTTTTTCGAAAAGTCAGTCTTCTACATCTCTTACGACAAACATTCTGTATGTACCTAACATTTAAACAAACAACTCTTTACACAACCATACATCATTAAAGTACAGCTCACGTACATGTTCTCAAGGATATTAAGAACAGAAAAAAATCAACAGTAACAACAACTGCAAGAATATTTATAAGTATTAAGGTTAGGTATAAACAAGCGTATCTTGAAGCTCATCTGGTATGAGCTTTATTCATTCAACATAAGGCTGGACCTTTGTTGACGCAAAGTTATTATTATTAAAATTATTACTTTATACAAAGTAGATAACTATAGTCATTCATAAAACTAATTCAAATATATTCAAATAAACAAGCACACGAGCATAATGGTCGTAAATTTGGAGAAATATAGTATGCGTATATTTCAACCATGCATTATCCAGTTTTCATGATTGAATTTGAAAAAAAAAAACGTATTTCAACTATTGAAATGGTTATCCGCCAAATCTAAACAAATTCAATGCGTCCCTTCAAAATATATAACACAAATTTCAAGGAACAAGCTCAAATTAACTCGGAATAATGCGCACGAAACTTTTATCAAAACATACTTATTCCAATATTCGATTTAAGCGGAGACGTAACAAAAGCTTTTGTAAATTACTTTATATTTTCGATTAATTTTTTCAATATGTAACAGTGACATCAGCTTATAATTTGTTTTTTGTAGATTCTTTAAATTGGTTTTGTAATAGGGTTCTCACTCGAGAATGAAAATATTTAGTATCTATTGTATTATATTTATTTATGAGACTAAAGAGTCCAATATGTTTTTAAAATTAATGTAGACAATGATCGAATTATACGAAAATGGCAGAAATAAATATATGAAGAACACAAGAAAAAAACCGATAAACACGAAATTTTTCGATGTATGTTCTTAAATGATTATTATATTTATTGTACGATTAAATTAACTGAGTACTATTGTAATGATCGTTATACTGATAATATTAAAAGAAACAAACATGGAAAAATATGAATTTAAAATATATAAATGTGTTTTGTTTTGCCCCTTCAAGTTGAAATAAACTCTAGCGCACAATAACCGCTAGAAAAACGAGTGGTCGAAACAAAGTAGAGGAATCGTGCAGATTTTTGTTAAAATAAAGTACTAGGAATGAAAACTTATTCTGTTTTTAGTTTTTTATGATAAAGAATTGGAAATTTTGAGCTTGGTGTAGGCGCTGAGTGCCTAAAAGTAGTCAAGGATTTTTTTTCAAATTTCAATTTATCATAACTTCTGAGAAAAACAATGGATCATCGTAAAATTTTCAGAGCGCATTGATGTAGACTAACATTTAACACACATGGACTTTCAAGATTGTGCGGGCAACTCTGTAGCTACAGCAGGCTCCTGAAAAAAAAATCCTTCAAAGCATCGACCTTCCTGAAATTTTTTTGATTTTTGAAAATAAATTCAAATTTTTGATAAATTTTGACTTTTGTCTGCCAAGTCAAATAAAAATTTTCAAAATTCCGCGGTAAACAAGAACGGCAACCCGTGATCAAATTACCTCTATTTTCAGCACTCAAAACTTCTGTTCACGAGAACTGACGATCGGAGAATGCGATCAATATAAAATTTACAGGACGTATTGGTATTAACTAGGACCAGGTCTGATAGAAGTGATTTTGAAATACGGGAAACACTGTGGCAGTGGTGCCATTTGGAAAAACCGCTGAGAAAAAAAACTGGTTTATGGCCTATAGCTTCCGATTTAGCCACCAGATTTTAACAAAATTCACGCTGTAGGTGAACCTTTCTCTAAGATAAATTTCGTAGAAATTTGGTAGAAAAATTAGTTTAGGGTCGCCAGCTATGGCAATTTTCGTCTCCTAAATATTGTAAATTTGCTCAGGAAAATAAAGGTTTTTTTCCCTATAACTTCCGATGCAGTAACGAAATCAATACGAAATTCATGTGATAAGTGGATCTTGTTACATTTCTAATTCTGTAGGAATTTTGTTGAAAAATCTTTAAAGAGCTGCCAGCTATGATGAATTTCGTAATTTATTGACATTTCTTTATCGAGCGATGTTGTCATAAAATTTCCAAATGGGAATGATCCTGTAATGACAATTAACAACAAATATTTACGTTTCAAAAATTTAAAAAGTTTTGACGGTGGTAACCTTAAAATTATATTCACTCCTATAACTTACAGCGCAGCTATTCAATCGAAACGAAATTCATAGGGTGGGTTTAACCAATGCCTCCTAGAAGTACGGGCCGTCAGGCTACGTAATCGTTCTCGCTGTGACGTCATGGCGATAGGGATTTTGACATTTCCACGAGGCAGTGCCGACACACACCTAACACACATAACCTAACAACAACTGATAAACATTTCGTAGCGAATTTTTCCAATTATGCCGCACGCACCGCATTAATTTGTGTTTTCGCTGTTCACTAGCACTGTTCCGCATATACCACTTTGTTTTCATTTCAATCACTTTAACACAACCCGTACAATTAACATTTTCCCGCGGACGCCCAATAAGACTACGTGTGTTTTTCGCGACATTTTGTCCTATTGCTGTGACGTCATCATTCTGCATTACGGCCTGTACTTCTAGGAGGCATTGGTTTAACACAATGTGAAGCAGCTATGGTGCTAGCACATGATTGGCAGCACCAGACAATTTCGTAAATATTGCACCAACAGATGCTTCCATTTTCTATTCATAAGCAAAGCATTTACAATAAAATATGCAACCGATTTTAAATTTTCCGAGTTTTGGAAATTTTTTGGATGGATGCCCCAGACATAGTTTAATCGCTGAAACTTTCGATGAGATCCTCGGATGAAAATGAAATTCAAAGGATAGGTTGATTAAGCAGGAGCATCTTATGGTAGACTTATTGCTGCTGTGTTGGACAAATGTTGCCAGCACTGAACATTTTCATCATTTGTGTTATAGGAAATGCTGTCAGAAAATGATATTTGTTCCTTTGAGTAAGAAATGGTTGATATGATACTACAAAGAAGTGTATAACGTCTTCACACATTTTAAAATCCCTCTAAGATAATTTCTTCGAAAATTAGTTTTCTAGCGGTTCTGATGCGCTAGACTTTTTACTTATTTAGATCATCTATCGGACTCTTACCAAGAATTCCATTATGAGATTTTGTCTCTCTGATATCATTGTTTATATCTACATTTACTATTTGCTGGCTCTCTTGCATATTTTCATTATTTTGCTGGAAATTGATATAAAAACAGCGCAGTTTGAAGTGTTTTTTTTTGTTATTAGTAGTGATAAAATTCGTGAAATTACTTTTAAAAGGTAGTAATATTAACTATGATAATATTTATTTAGTTATTTTTTTAATCTTGTGAAAAATACAGACATGCCGCGTGGTATAGTTTTGAGCGAGGAAGAACGAACTGCAATAATCGCTTATAAGGATTGTTGACTTTCAGATCGAGAAATTGCAAGAAAGATCGGAAGATCCAGCACTTAATACACAGCTTTCTTAAGTTGGGCAGTAATTATGGTAAACCTATGAAACAGAAACGGAACAAAAAATAGATAGTGCGACAAGTTCGATTGATCGTCCGTGAAGCAGCAGCAAATACATTATTCACAAGCTGTGAATAAATTAAACTTGCCAGTAACAGGCCGAGGAGTGCGACAAATTTTAATAGAAAATCAGAACATGGAGTAATAATAGTAATAAATAATTATAATAATAAAAAATAATAATAAATAATAATAATTATTTCATGTGCATAAGCTTTCAGCTATGCAATAAATTCAAACAAAATCCTCTGAGCTTAAATTACGTTTATACTTAACATCTAGTAATAAAATATTTAAAGAAAGAAAATAAAATAAACAGTAACACAAATAACTCGATATTTTAAATGGAGCTGAAGAAGCTGCAGATGAAATACGAAGCATTCAGTTGCTTTACGCAAGAGTCGAATGCCCGTCAATAAGATAAAAAAAAAACATGAATTGTCAATTTATGGTGGGGGACTCAAAAATTTAACTAAGATATAAAAGACCGTAGATAAAGGAAAAATAGCAAAAAAAAACAATATCGAAAACAAAAGGTTATATTAAAGGATTCAACAGAGAGCCAAGGTTTGACTTTTTTCGAAAACGCTGTCTTTCTGGATTCGCACCTTATATTTGGTGGCAAAAGGTTAAATAGACGAGAAGCAACAATGCTGTAAAAGCGACTAAACTGCGATTTATCGCAAATGGAAACTACCACAAAATTTCTACAGTTTACCCGTAGATTAGCTGAAATATAAGCTCTTGGTGTTTAATAGCCTGAATTCTCGAAGAAGATTCTTAAAACCTTAAAAAAAATACAAGTGCCTTAATGGAAGTGTTCCTAGTGCTTGAAATAAATTAAAACTTGGCGTTCTATGGTGAACTTTGAAAATAATTCGAACGGCATGTTTTGTTTTATAATCAATGGTTCCAGTTTTTTAAAATTTGTACCTCCTCAGCAGCTTAATCCATATTGTAGTTTAGACAAAAACAGACCGTTGTAAACTAATTTTAAAACTGAAAGGAGACAATATAGGCTTAAGTAATACAATTGTCTGATCAAATTGTTAAAATATGCTTTCAGATACAAGGTCAAGGTCAAGGTGGATCTCTCCAATTTAATTTGGTGTTAATTAGTTTGATAGTTAAAACTATCAACTTTTTCAATATCAAAGCAGTATGGAGAACAGCTTGCATTTTGGTCAAAAGAATAAAAAAAAAACCTCATCTTCAGCTCCCATTGAAGAAAAAAGATAATTTAAGCAGGTTGGGGCGTGGAAAGTCAAATTCAAGTCAACACAAACTGATCTCACTAGGTTGAATATCATATATTTTGTCTTGTCACTCAGCTTTAGTTTATGGACACTGAACCAAAATCTTAAAATTTCAAGGTCGTGGCTCATTTTGACATACATATGTATCAAAGTAATTGAAACTAGAATAGGACAGGACAGCGACATCTGCAAAAGCTGTAAATGTCCCATTAAAGTTTTCATCAAATAAGACTGGAGACAGGACCGAGCCTTGAGGAACTCTAATATTCAGAGGCGTTGCAGAGCTCAAGATGTCATTTATTTTAACTTTCTGCTTAGGATCGCAAAGAAAAGAATGAAACCAATCCAAAATATTATCTCTTATTCCTGCACTATAAATTTTTTGCAGTAGGATAGAATGATCGACCAGAGCGAAAGCTTTAGTGATATTATTTTTATTATTTATTTTCAAAGAATATCGTCTAATACAGACTAGTAGTATTTACAGATTTAAAAATCTACAACAAATCAGTCAAAATGGACTGTTTTTGGCTAAGCTCTTTTTCAAAGATGATACAGATAAATTAAAATCAAATTGATGATAATCATCGTTGAAATTTCTTTTGATGCACGAAATGGGCTCATTAAAGGCGTAGTTGGTCCGATAGGCAGGGACAGATAAAATGTTGACTCGTCTCATTCTGTGACCCTTGGTATTGAGGCCAAATAAACCTAAAAGGTTTTCACATGAAATGTTACCCATGAGGATCTTAGCAGCAAAGATAGTTTTGAAATTTTCTCGTCTCTTGTTAAGTGTATTCATGGCCAGTAAGTTAAGTCGATTAATGTAAGGAGGCAAGTGAAGAGGGTCTGACCAAGCAAATTCACGCAAACAAAACCGAAGAAATTTTTTCTGAATGGACTCGATACGGTCCACATAAACCTGCTGATAAGGCGCCCAAACTATACACGCATATTCAAGTATTGGTCTTACTAACGCACAAAAAAGAATCTTAGTAAGATGTATGTCATGAAACTCTTTGGATCGCCTCCTCACAAAACCCAAGGAAGATGAAGCTTTTGATAAGATTGCGTTAATATGATCGTCAAAAGTAAAAGAATTGTTTAGAAGTACTCCTAAATCGAGTACTTTGTCAGAATATCTTAAGGTAATACTATTCAAAGAGTATTCAAAGCTCAACGGATTAATTTTACGCGTGTACGAAACAACGGTACACTTGTCAATATTAATTACTAATTTATTAAGGTCACACCAGGTCGTGAGGTTATTAAGGTCAGCTTGAAGTTCCAAGCAGTCGTGAACATTAGATACCCTTTTAAAGATTTTGGCGTCATCAGCATATAGTAAAATGGATGAATGTTTCAGGACAGATGGTAGGTCATTTATGTATAAAAGAAAAAGTAGAGGTCCTAAGTGACTACCTTGAGGAACACCAGATAAGACAGCAATTTCAGACGATAGGGCGCCACGGAAGGATACGCATTGGGTACGACATTCCAAATAAGATGCTATCCAGGAAATGAATAGCTGAGGAAAGTTAAACGAGGACAATTTACACAATAAAATGGAATGATCCAGCTTATCAAAAGCTTTCGTGAAGTCAGTGTAAATACTGTCTACCTGAGATCCTGCCTCGATTGAAGGGATAACAATGTTGGAAAACTCAAGCAGGTTGGTAGTTGTGGATTTGCCTTTCAAGAAACCATGTTGGAAAGGAGATAATATGGATTTAGTATGAAACGCCACAACATTGCTGATTATCGCTTCAAATAGTTTAGCAACACATGGAAGTTTTGCGATGGGACGATAATTGCCTACAACATTTCTATCGCCTTTTTTATGAATAGGTGTAACAATTGCGTATTTCCAACCACTTGGAAAAATACCGAGTGACAGAGAAAGGTTAAAAAGGTAGGCAAGGATAGGAGACAGGGAGGAGATACAATATTTTAAGATAGCGCTAGGAATGCCGTCAGGGCCTGGTGTCAAATTATTGTCCAACTTCCTAGAAAACGTTAAAATGGTATCTTCGTCTATAAACAAGTCTTTCATTCCCAAAGAAGAAGTTGGGATCATTGTCAAGTTGTCATTATAATTATTAATATTAGTAGAAGGTTCCGTATTATATGCGGTACGGAAATGATTAGCGAAAATATTGCTAATAGTTAATGGATCGGAAATGGCCATGTCGTCTGAGTTAAACGTGGTGGGATACCCATCATGATATCTCTTGGAAGTAATAAAATTCCAAAACCTTCTAGGCTGCTGTTGAAAAGTAGAATTAAGATTTCTAAGGTGAATTTGGTAAGAACTTTCGACCTCGGAGTGATAAATATTTTTCAACTCTACAAAAACCAAAAAGTCAGAAACAGAACGAGACGAGCAATACCTTTTCCAAGCTTTAGATTTTAAATTTTTTATATGGCGTATTGCCTTCGTTTTCCATGGAACTTTAATGCAATTGTTAGGAAAAGAGACTGGCACAAACTGGGTAAAGCATCCAAAAAGAATCGAATGAAAATTGTACACTGCCTTATTAATGTCCTTTTCTAACAACACAGTGGACCAATCACACCCTGCGATGAGATCATTTAGTACATCCAAGTCGACTTTCTTAAAGTTAAATTGACACGGTGAGTTATGTAAAGGAGTGCTTAGAGATGTATTGATTTCGTAGATGATTAGAACTGGTTCATGATGTGTTGAATCGCAGAGAGATGATGGACAGTGCTTGACCTCGGACGGGTAGGCGTTTGAAGTAAAAACTAGATCCAATAATCTTCCATGACTGTTCAAAATGCTGTTTACTTGGTTTAAGCCGCACGCAAGCATTGCGTTTATAAACTCCTCGGCGTATGGGCGATTACCAGGAGAAAAGGTTGGGGCTAATGTGAAGCCGTCGTCAGATAAGTTCCAAGTAATTCTGGGTAGGTTAAAGTCACCCATGAGGATGAGTTCATCTTTTCCATCTAATAGGTCACATAAATGATGAGTGGCGTTAAGTACTTGCTCATAACAAATCGATGCTGAATTAGGAGGGATATAAAGAACTGCTAAATAGAGTTGTGCCATTCCCAGGTCCACACGAGCACAGACAAGTTCCAAGCTATCGGTGTTTGGTATGATTACTTCTGATACGCGATCCGAACTGCGCACGGCAAGCAGTACGCCCCCACCTACCGGGGCGTCGAGTAAAAGTCCATGACGATCTTTACGGAAGACAGAAAACCGCGAATCAAACAGTTCTGTATTCAATATCTTCGCGCAGAGCCAAGTTTCAGTTAAAGCTACGACATGAAAGTCTGAAGAAAGATTGTACGTGTAGAATTCGTTAGCTTTAGATCGCATACCGCTCATGTTGGCGTAGAAGATTGACATGTTTTCGAGTCGTTTTTTGACAGAGATTTACCAGCCGTAGCACGATTTCTTGGTGTAAATTCACGGACGATTGCGTTCAAAGGCCAGAAACTGGGCTGTGTGATGGTGTTAAAGGAGCAATCTGGAACGATGACCTTAAACGATGACACCCGAGGATGCTGACCAATTTTCGCAACCGAAATGGAGTCAGAAGGTAAAAAATTTTTAGTGTGGTGTAGGATGTCAATGATGTTGTTTTTCACATCGTCGGGGGTAGTAGTTGGGGCAAGCCTTGATAAAAATAACACCCGAGGCTTCACCACACCATTGAGCTTGCAACTAAAAGTTTCAGCTCCGGATCTAGCAGGAACTGGGCGAGCGCTGTTTGTTTCGTGAGTGAGGAAGTTCGCATTTCCTTCTTTATCTGATTTCTCAGATCCTTCTGTAAGAATGATTTTCGTTGTTTCTACCTCTTTGTCACCTGCCGGGGAGTTATCGATTGATTTAGACTGCTTGCGTTTTATCCCCCTTTCTTTATTCGATGCTTTTCTGGCACCTGTGATTGGGCTGCTATGGTCTAAGCTATCAGCCTGACAGGAGGAAGAATTCCTGGGTTTAGTATTTTCACGAGCGCCGTGAGGGTTCTCTAAAACGTCAGTCTGGCAACTAGAAGTGCGGCGAGCAGTGTTTAAAGATGACGTAGCGCAGCCACTCAGAGTCGAAAAGATCTTATCAACTTTGTCATTAAGTGACTGTAGGTGATTATCAGATGTGGGTGGTAAAACCTGTACATTCGCTTGTTCCAGCGGTTGCAAATCTATTATTGATTCATTCAACAGACCAGTTTTGCATTCTAGATTCTTAATTCTACCAAGAATAGCGTCGTACTTATCATTCAAACTAGAGATGCTGTCTTTAATGTATTTTATGTCGTCCAGATGCGACCTGATGTCAGTCAAAGTTTCGAAAAACGGTGACATAGCTGAAGATATGCCGTGTACTAGGCTAGCGATGGTGGAGCTATCATCCTTTAGAGCTTCGCTGGTAGTACATACTTGTTGGATGTTAGCGTTAGTTAAGTTAAGCAACCTCAAGACGTGACACGGCTTTATTTCGCTGCACTCCTGGCAGGTAAATGTCGAAGATGCCTGCGGTCTCCGTGCTGATTTGACGCAAGCAAAATGAAACGACCTCCCGCAGATTCCATCGCATGCGAACGACTTGCTTTCTATTGGCTTATCGCAATACCCACAGGCCACGGGTTATTTAACGAATAATGCTGCGGGAATTGCGGACTCGTTTATTGCATTGCAAGTTTCGTGATAGAATTTTAGCAAGGCACCTTCTGTGGATTTTCCTGACATAAAACCAAACTGTCAGTCGCTAAAAAACTTAATTTTGTTTAAAAACGTCACTATCCTGCGTTTGTAAACTTTTTCAATAATTTTTGAAAAAAAAAAAACAGATAGCAGAGTGATATACATAGTTGCTAAACTAGTTTTATCGCCTCTTTTATGTAAAGGTATTACAATTGCCAGTTTTTTTAATTCAAGAAAAGAGTCAGAAAGCCCCCTCTAAGTGCAGCAAATAAAGAAGCCAGATTGAAATTTGCTGAAAGCCATATGAGCTGAACAACGGAATGGCAAAAAGTTATTTTCACTGACAAAAAGAATTTTAATCTGGACGGTCCAGAGACTTTAGAAAACTTTATGGTTTTTATGGTTTTCAGTACTATTGGCATGATAAGAGGCTTCAGGAAGAGGTGAACATGAGTCGCAATTTTGGCGAGGGTAGTGCCATGATTTGGGCTAGATTTTCACTAAACGGTAAGACCGAAATTATCTATGTTCCCCGAAAAATGAACGCAGAAACGTACATCGAGATGTTAGGGGAAGTAACGCTTGAGCGCGCTTAGGAAATCTGCGACACGGACTTCATTTTCCAGCAGGACAATGCCGCTATTCACACTGCAAAGAAAGTTCATCTGTGGCCAGATGAAAAAAAATCACGAAACTCGATTGGCCTTCAAGGAGCCCAGATCTTGATCCCATTAAGAATCTCTGGGGGATTATTGCAAGGTGTGTTTATGTCAATGGACGCCAATTTCACAACATTCAGAAACATGGTCGTCGATTCCACAAAGTGAGTTAGAGAATCTAATCCAGTCAATGTCACGACGCATGTTCCATTTAATCAAAGAGAAGGTAGCATCTACTGGGTTGAAAAGTGAAAACAATTTTCTATCATTTTTTTTATGTATTCAACAGAAGGAAAAATTTATTTTTTATTATTTATTTCTTAAGAAATATAGTTATAGACAGAAGAAAAAGTTCCAAGTTTAATGGAGGTTTAGTTGAAAAAAAAACTAGTGTTTTTATGTAAATTTCCACTACTGTAGCTGCCAGCTCCAATCTCCAATCAAAAGTGGTCTAAAGTAAGGGTCAGCTACTGTGTGAATTTCGCTAAAAACTGGTGATTGAGTCGGAATGTAAAGGGCAGGAAGCAGTTTTCTTTTTTTTAGTGATTTTTCAAGATTGATCCACTGCCACAGAGTTGCCCATTCTTCAAAATCGCTTCTACCAAACTTGGTCCTATTTAAAGACCAATACATTCTGTGAATTTCAGTTGTATCTAATCATCGAGTCGTGAGTTCCCGGGAACAGAAGTTTCTGATGCTAAAAATAGAGTCAAATTAAGGAAGAGTTACCGTTTTTGTTCGATATGGAATTTCAAAAGTTTTACTTTGGTTATTTAGACAAAGCATAAAATTTATGTATGAGTTGCTTTTGTTTCGTAAAAACCGAACATTTTTCAGTAGGGTCGATGATTTGAAATCCTTTAGAAATATGTGCAAATACACATTTTCTTCGACTCAATATATAATGTTTTACTTCATTAACATCTGGCGTCATAAGCTGTCTGCCTCTTCCAGTTCATTTTCGTATTATTTTTCGAATTCCTTTACTAGCAAAGCACTTCGTCGCGTCTCTTTTGAGTTTGGCTCGGCCAGCTCCGTCTTAAAAGCCATTGTGGTCCAGTACAGACGTAGGCCTTTCCTTTGTTCTTCTTGAACCTTACGGCTACTTTCTGGGACAATAACGTATAAAATAAGTAGGATAGGTTCGGTTTTGCGGTAATTCCATATCGTTTTCAAAGAGCTCCGCATAGTGCCAGTAGAACATCAAACGAGTAATGCAAATGATCACGGTTAGGGCACTATGCTCCAGAGACTTTTGTCTGTTTGATAATCTTCAATCGCACCAGGTAGACTTTCTCTCCTCAGCTTTGATACAAACTGCGTTGCCCTACCTTCTCTCTTCATCATATTTGCAACAAACTCTAAAAATACGAACAAATGCTCATATTGCTTGGAATCAAATGAAAAACAGATTCAGATTTTAAATATGTTTTGACGAAACATATCATGTGGTTTTGTAAACATAGTTTACTTTAATGTCGGGTTTCACAAATACTTTCTTAATAAGCTCATTAAGCAGCAACAATTTTTATAAATTCATAATTTTCTTTTCTAATATGATTGCGTGAGTTTATTTATTAAACGGTTTTAAATTCTATTTCCACAATACTAAGCTTTTTCTATCAAGTGAATTAGACGAAAATGCAGCTTAAATTTATTTCCATATGTGCTATTTATACCTCCCATCAAAAATAAGTTGTCCTCGATTTCATCAAAAACAAAAAAAATCATCAAAACACTCAAACATCCAAACATATTACGCATCTTTTATCTCAAGCTCTGTCCGAGATAAATCTACTTTCGCGGAAGCAAATTCCTCGCATTCATTGCCACCGGACCAATCAAAAGCTACCCCCAATTTTCTGTCAGTCAAGTCTAGTCCTAGAAAAACACCTGTTTCGCTATCACAATAGTGTCATATCAAATCTATGCACCACTCGACACAGTCAAGCCTGACTAGAAGCACCACCGTGAAACACATTCGTTTGGCTTTTCATCCGCCCAGGAAAGCGAAAGTGGAACTTGTTTCAGTAATCTAGCTTAAGGGCTGTACCGAAAGATGGCTTTCATCTCAGCTTAGCCCGATTTTCTGCCATATAGCTCGTACAATTCATGCGGAGAGCCGTTGCTCTGCTCCATCCACTCACACCCCACCATCGATTCAGCGCCCGCTTTAAAGTTTTCCACGGGCAAAATGTTGGCCTAGGTACTTCTATGTTCTGTTCTCGATTACTATACGAAACAGCTCCCTCAAAGTTGCAGTCGTGTCGCGTGTAATCTGCCCTGATTGTTTCGCTAGAAAACTCTTTAATATTCATCAAATCGCGAGAAAAAGTATAATTTCTGCTTTGGGAAATTCATTTGCGTTGGTGTTTTGCGCGAATATCGTGGCGAAAAGTGTGCAAGTGTTTAAGAAAAGTTTGTGTTAGCATAATACGGTGGTGAAAAACAGCGAAAATATGTCTTCACGACTACGGTCGTGCTGACGAAAAGTTGAAAATTGAAGGAAAAAGAGTACACAATTTTATCAGTGTAAAATAGTGAATTTTTATCGAAACCCGAGCAAAACTAGTGGAATAATAAGAGATTCGCGTGCAGTTTTGCGATTTTTCAGTCCCGAGTTCGGCATACAGGATGAATCGAATATTACTTTGGTGGATACTTTTAGCAGCCATTTTGATACAGAGGGGTAAGTCTAATTCTTTTCCGAAGGAATTCGACAGGAAAAACGGCAGACGAGGCTGTTCAGTTGGACATTTCGTAGCATGTTCACGATGATTAATCGAAAATAGATATTGAAATCAAACTGTATGACTACCGGTTTGTATTTGTATTGAGCGAATTCGAACATTCAAAGGACGATTTTTTTTGTCGGAGATAAGCGAAAACCTCTTAAGCTTCGTCTAAACTTCCCGCATACCCAGTCCACTGTTTCTTCTGATTCCTCCGCCCACATCTCTTCCTTAAAGATGGAGGCATTGGAGCGGAGAGCGGTTTTCTCCAGAATCAGCAGGACTCTCCTCCGGCATTGTGAAAGGAACGTGACCTAACATCCAAGTGTGGTTTGAATGCGCAGCATGTGTTTGTCGTTTGTTTGTAAACATGCAAATAATGCTTTCGTAAGGACGTAAAATTTGGCGGGAAACGCTTACTGAGTGCAAAGTCAACAAAGTACTAGTGGAATGTCCCGAGTAAGAGGCTGAATGAATAATTTATAGAGAGTGTCGATGTGTTTAGGGTTTATGACGAAGCTTGACCCAGACATAATTTTTTGTGTATGACACATTTCTCCAAGATTGGTTGCGTCGGCGACTGGTTCAGTGAAATAGTTTTAATTATAGGGAGGAATGATTTTGCAATATGTAGGTGATGCTTAGTAATAAATGCTGCATAGTGTATATTTACATTAATTAATTTGTCAAAATCAAAAGTTTTTTTATAAGTATTTTAAATGTAATTTGTAAATAATAAATTATATGCAATTGAAATTGATGTAAAAACTCATCAAAATCCTTGCGATAAGAGGGACAGCAAACAACAAAGACAAGTTTCTATGTTTCCGAGAGACTAATGTTTCATACCAATTACCCATCAAAAGCTTTCAGGTTTTTACGAAAATGTCAATAAGATCGATAAGGAGCGTATGTCATGCCCTTATATTATCTGTGAAAGGTGAATATAATAAGCAATTGAGTATCACTGACGGAGCGATAGCTTGGTCTGATATGAAGTTAATCACACCCTGTCGTCCTGCACATCGAATTACGCAAAAATAGGCAAATCGAGATCACCTTTTTGTGGGTCAAAGCGAATACCGCAACGAAGGATCATATCACTTTTTTTCTGGATCCTGAAAATTTAAAGGTCAGTGGTTTGGAGGCGATAGCATATGCGTTCCCTCAAACCTTGTTGGACCTTATGCAATCGGCGCTGGACTGAATCAAAATCTGGGCCAGGAAAACCAGTGTTACGGTAAACTCGACCAAAACTGACCTTATACTTTTGACAGAAATATACAAGGTTTCGATAACTATAGACAACAATAACTATCAAACCCATCCTCAAGGTTATAACATTGAAATTTGATAATTGTGTTAAATAATTATACCTTCTACTACCGATCTGCCTACTCCAATACATGAGGCCTTAAACCTCGGATGGCCTACTATATATGTACATGTGTGGTAAGGCCAAGTCTGATATATGGAACGATCTTATGGTTACGTGCAGCAGGGAGCAAGACTAATATCAAATAACTAACGTGACTGACTGCAAATATAAGTTCGCATAAGTATCATGGGTGCATTAACAAACACAAAAAAAACTAATTTGGAAATAATTCTCGGGTTGATGCTCCCGAACTGGTTCATCTTTAGCGCCAATACACGCTAAAAGCTCAGACATATCGTACGGTTGAAATCAATCGAGCCGCAGCGATATTCTTACAGAATGCCAGAAATGGTATGGGCTAGTTGCTGAGGATACGGATCACATAAGCAAAATTATATACCTTGGTAGGAACTTCCAGGTCAAAATACTCACAAGAACAGACTGGAGGACAAAGACGGACACAGGAGTCGGTTCGAACGTGTATTCTATGAACTTCTACTTCTGAACCTTCACCAGTGATATACATAGTTTGTTAGCCCATGTCGCCGTTTTTCAGTCAGAAGTATATGCTATACGAAGTATATGCTATGCTTAAGCGCAACATTAGCCAAACCAACAACGATTTGCATCGACATCAGGGTAGCCATTCTCGCTCTTCCGTTACACAGATGTTTTTTTCGAGAACGGCTAACGCGTGCAGAATGGATGTCAACGAAAGCATGCTTCTATATGGATTATGTGAATGTCAGGGTATAATGGTGTCACAGGCAACGAAATAGCCCTTATTTAACTGTGCCACAAATAGTCGCGACAAGCAAACTAGATACGGTCACATGGGCTAAACTAAAGTTGGAATGGGAAAACAGAACGAGCTGCAGGACAGCCACGACATTATGACCATCACCCGTTTCAAGGAAGAGCACGAAACTTCTCAAGATCAGTAAAAATTGTTTGCCTTAGTGCGTCCCATGTGAATAAATCAAGACTTACATCCAGCTATTTACGCAGGGCATACCATCGAGCATACTCTTTGGAAGTATCTAGGCCTAAATAAAGAACGGCTCAGCATTTGTGTTCCCACCACTTTCGAGAGTTGGAATAGGTGGACAATACCGCTACGTTGAGCCAGTTTGTTCTATTTAGAGTTTGTTCTAACTAGCCTGAGGAGGCTGGAAAATGGGCTTACACTGGAGTCCTAATGCAGGCCATGAGCGCAGCAACCTTATCACTAATCTAATCTAAGTCTTTTTCTGGCATACTTCGTAGTAGGAAACAGCTGTACTGGTTCCAGTTAGTCGTTTTTTTTCCTAAATATTGTTGATGATTTTCTGATTGATTTATCATTTTAGTCACTGTCCTTGATTCAATGCCAAGCTTAATTATCATTTTCCTGATTTCCAACTTTGTTTCAGGTGAAAGATTTGTCGGTCTATCGGAGCGCCTGTTTTTCTACCCTTCGATTTCCCCTTTTCCCAGCGTTCCTGTCCTTGAAGAGAAAATATTGACAATGGAGACAAGAAGAAACTTTGCTTATTACTGACGGACTAAAATGTCACTTAATTTTAATTTAATTTTTTGACATCAATGTTCACTTTCGCTCTCGAAGGAATGTCAGAACCATTCTGAATTGGCCTGAAATAAGTGGGAACATGCTGTCAGTACCATCTGTCTTTTTACCTGAAATAAGTGGGAACATGCTGTCAGTACCATCTGTCTTTTTAACAAACACCAATTACTTCGGACGAAAACCTTAAAACCACGCTGGAGAAATATCTGACTAAATTTTGCCTGAAAGACATTTCGCGTTGAGCGAACCTTAGCACTAGGCTTGAAATGTTAAACATGAATATCAGTGAAAAATTTAAGTTTTGTCCTCTCCTTATCCTTTGTGAATGCTTCTTCTAAATTCCTTTGTGTTTAGTGAGTACAACATATCCAATCGGCTAAGATTGCCGTTTGTGGGACATACGCATGAACGTGTATATCCTTCTGAAGTTTTCCTACAAAAGTATACTGTCGCAGATGAAAAGGAGACGATGGAGTTATTCTCAGTGATCTACATAATCACATAATGCAGATGTGTGTAAGTCGGTCGATTGCCATACTTAAGGGGGTATTCTGGTCTAGAAATTTTATCAGATCGATTTTTTTTTGTTTGCATATTCACAAAGTTTAGACTTTTAAGAATAAGCTCTTAAAAGGATTTTCGAAAATTCAAATTATTTTTGGAGTTACAGCTATTTTTGTGACACGCCAATTAACTGCCCGAAACGAGACTCCAAGTTTTAAACGCGTTTTTCTCGGAACTACTTTTCCCGATACGGTTGACATGATATCTCTAGTCGCAATAAACCAATTTACGTGAAATTTTGCAAAAACTCTCTTAACACTATTGGTTATCGTCTGACGTAGGGTTTTTTCAAATTTTTTTTTCTACTATATATTAAAAATCCCCAAAGTTGAAAAAATGGGGCAAAAAAGCGCCTTTTTTTTCACATGGACGCCATTTTGTAAAAAAAAAGTTTTTTCAAATCGCCTACGTCAGACGAATTTCACATTCTTTTTATTACAGAATTCACCTAAAATGTAAGTTTCGGACCACCAGGCAGGTTGGAATCATGTCAACCATGAGACAAGTTTTTTTTTTGAGCCTTCACTTCGCCGGCCTGTTTCTACATCAATTTAAATTTTTTTTATTTTTTGGATAAATTTTTGTACTTTCAAATTGTTAATTGTTAAAAATTAATTGACTAGTAAACAAATGTATTCCAAAAATGTAAATGGTTTTTTTTTCATGGCGTCCGTAAAATCACCTCAAAATCAAGCCTCTAGACCAGAATACTGCCTTAATGTACATTTAGAACTATTAAGTTCTTATAAGTATACTGGTATGTACTCATACACGCATTTACAGGTCAATGTTAAATGGAAAGCCTTTTGTGCGATATAGGGTCAGCAAGACGTAGATAAATGATATCGCTTTCATTTTAATACCAATTAATTTACAATAATTCATTGCCTACTGGCCTGAATACACCAAGAAATTTAACAGAATAGTTCTAGTTTTCTTTCATTACACTGCAATAGATGCAAAATGAACGGGCAGTTGTACAAACTGTTAACAAATTGTTAATATAGCTTGACACTAAAGTAATAAATTATTATTAAAGCACATCAAGTTCTAGTCTGCCTAGTTTCATTTCATAATGGGCCTCGGTACTTCTACTCGTTGTCTATACTGTGCATTGGTTTAGCGCTGGAAGAGGCGACATTATAATTGGATTGGATTTAGGTCTGTGCGGAAATAGAACGAAGCAATCATAGTTTGTCGATTAGAATGCAGTCAAGCTTTTTAGTTTTATGTAGGTACATAGCGAAAAATGGGCATGTTTCCGTAGGAATATTAAAGCAATTCGATTTATATAGAAACTCTATATGATTGGACAGTTTTTAGTCATTATATCCATCGGTACAAATTGTAAATTTTAAAGTAACATCATAAAGATGATAAAGATGAATTTATTCTACCAGGTACACAATAGAAGTCCTTATATTTGGCTGTAATATTACTACTGACTTCCTATTATCCAGTCTACAATAGCTGATGCTTTCATATTCATACTTAATCTAATCTTATATAGTTTTTTGGGTCTTAGTAAATATCCGTGTAGTAAATATAAATAAAATAAATTTCCCACAGATACTTTTCCAAATAGTCACACCCCAGCTTCCACAGCATCGGCACAAAAGCCTGCTGTCAATAGAAGTAGATTCTGAAAACATGACATGCTAGAGAGCTTCATTCACAAATTGACAATCAATATAGTATACGGGTTTGGAGTGATTAGTTCCACTATTCATTTTATCCCTGATTTGACTCGGTTAGCTCAAAGCTCGATGCGTGGTCTCCTGTTCGCATCTGGATTCAAACAAGTTATCTCATACATTAGGAAGCCAGCGCTTTACCCACTTGACTGCAAAAGCTTATAAACCATTATCATATCGAAGCTTAAAACATCAATTCCCGTTTTGCATTCTTGTTTCCATTGAAATCTAAGGATACCTGAAAATTTCTTAAATTGCCCGCCATCCTCAAAATGTTTAAGGTATCCTAATTTTCACTTAATACATACCTACTTCTTACATATAGATAGCACTGTTCCTTATATATTTTTATATAAGAAAAAAATGTATGAATGTGTAGAGCGAGTCCAGATGGTCCCTAGCACTGTGACCTCCTGGGTCAATTGTGCCTGCTCAGTGCTATGTCCTATAAGATATCCAGACTCCTTATAAACTTGAATATGTCCCCGAACGGGTATTTTCTAATTTCCCAGATGGAAAGACTAGCAGAACCAAGCAACTCTAATCTTCTTCTTTGCTACACTGTGTTTGAGAAGATACTCCTCACTATCTCACTTCTCACAGTATATACAGCAGCCGTCTCGGTCCTTGCCTATCCTGTAGAGATACTTTTTGTAAGATGGCCTGTTAAAGCTCTATATAAGACCCCTTATGCCACTTTCATCACTGCTACTTTTACTCTTTTTGTCTGTCCTTATTAGCTTTTGCAAAGCCCCATCACGGAGTGGGACGAATGTCGGCCAAATTAGCCCCTTCTTTTCCCTTGGTATCAGCTTCCCTCCGTAAGAATAGCAGCTAATTTTGCTTGATAGATAGTGACCTCCTTAAGGGGGTGGAAGTTCATTTTGCACATGGAATCTACGATCCTTGCTTCCAACCCAACAACCACCTTCATACCAACCATGTACCACATTTGCATCCTTTTCTAAGAGGAGGGTGGACATTTCTTCCATTCGTTCCTTGATAGTATTGTGACCTTAAACAGTTTCTTGAAAGCTGCCCAGGTTTTTATTTGAACATTGAAGCTCAGACTTTTCATTTGTACCCACAGGATTGAAGTAGACTTAACGTCTGTTTTGCCGCTTAAACTCAAATTTTTAGTTGCAGCGGGTCAAAGTTTAGAAGGACTTCTATAACTGTCTCATTGCTTCTGTAATCAGCAGGCAGACCATCTTTTGTAGCTTGTTGAGCCTGTTAGCAGCAGTTTTTTGTGTGGTTCTCTTGCATCACACTGCTGATCCATATAGGACTATAGATGTCACCATTTGTTTGTATGCTCAGAGTGCCTGCATTGGAGATAGTCCCTGATCGAGTCCAAGCATTTGTTTTGTCGGCCCAAGTGCCTTAGTGGCCTTCAGTGTCGCTTTGTTTAGAGTCATCTAGAGTGTTTAGAGTGAGCTTCCTATTCAAGAGGATTCCTAGATCTTATACCTCTTCTTGCAGGCAAACGTTTCGATTTTTATTCTCGTGGTGAATGAAACTTTAGGTGCGTTTTTTTGCTCCAATGCAGAACAGAATATAAGTAAGCCGCAAAAACAACGATCTAGTACAAAACAGCAGTCCATTCGCTAAGACTGACATATGTTGCTGTATTCGCTGTGGTAGCACAAAACAGCTGAAAATAAAGTGAAAAAATAACGAGTATAATTTACCACCATCGATAGAAAATACACATTACGAAGGCTTTTTCTAATCTCCTAACTACCAAAACATTCAACATAACCTTGAAAAAACCATAGCCACCTCACAGCAAAAAAGACAACTTCTCATGAGCTTTTCTTTTTTCTATCAGCACATTCTATAGTTCAGCACGTGAACTACATATGAGGAATAGGATTTCTGTACTGGTGAATTCACTGGTACATGAGTGTTGTTGTTTCCAATGCGTATACTCTGTTCTCTGCTGGAATAGAGGACCAAAAAAACGCACTTTTGTTGATCTTTCGAGGATTTATAGTTGGACCATCCTCCTCGCACCATTGTGCGGTTCCATTTAAGGCCTTTTGTATCGGAATGTGAGCCTCTTATTATTACCGTGATGGTATCTGCGTGTCCGATTAACCCCTTACTGTTGAGGGTCCTCCAAAAAAATCCAAAAAAATCACCAACCAGTAAGGACCACAGCAAGAAGGACAGTAGCGCTCCTTGCGAGAATCCCCTCCTAGTATTAGCATTTAGCTTTGCTTTCCCCAGCTCGGCAAATACACCTCGTTTCCTTAGTATTTTACTTGACCGTTTCAGTACCTTTTAAGCTACTTCCCTCTTCTGGATTGCATGGCGCAGCGAGTCGTGTAATGCATTATCTAATACTTTTTATGTAAGAGAATCGCACTGCGTACATTACAGTGTGATTCTCTTATTGCCCAATGCTTTTCCTATTATTTGTACCTTTCTATGTGTGGCTAATAAAGCTACTTGCCCTTGTGGTAGACAAATTGAAATTTGTGTAACGGCATATTCACTAATAGGTCAGTCCGTATGTATAGGTTGATCAGCTTCTCCAAGATCTTCAATATGAAGGATGGGAGGCTAAATGGCCTACATGATTTTTTGCCACCTTTTTAGATGAATCCAGCCTGCGCTAGTTTCCACGATTCTGGTATGTAGGTGAGTTACAAGTTCGGTCGAAAAATGTGTATCAGGATGGTTTCCCACAGCTTCCCTGTGAATCTTTTAGCACAGCCTGGATAATCCCATCGGGTCTTGGTGATTTGAAGGAGTTTATTTTCCAGTCAACCAATCAGTGGTGTGTGAGGTGTCCACTCAGAACGTTCGTCTTCTTTCTCGACCACAATATTTTTACTAAATTCGCACCCTGCGAAATGTCCTTTGAGCAACACTTTCAGTGTGTCCCCGAAGGTGAATTAGAAGAAACTTAATGTTTGTGTTAATTACTATAGCCACCTTCGAGTTTTCTTCCTTTGCGGCCCAGATTAAATTTCTATTTTATTTACCCGAAACTTTTATATTAGGTGCGTTTTTTTGCAACCTAGCAGAGCAGGTTAACGTAGGGTTGCAAAAAAACGATCCCGAGCAGAAAAATTGCGTTGCTCGAATATGTTGTTGCATTCGCTGAGCTTTTGCTTACATTGGTTGCTAAATGAGAATAATCCATAGAAAAACCTGAATGAAATCTTATCTAGATTTTAATCGAAATCAGCTATGAAACTTGCATATGAAACAATCTTCAATGTAATGTGCATGGAAACACTCAAAATCAGTCAGCACACTACAAGATTTGATGTAAAATAATTGAAAATGGCAGAGTGCTATGCAAATTCATTCAATTTAAACTGCCGATTTCACAATAATCAACAGCAGTGATACGAACCGTTTAGAACACTCTTACTGTTATCAGCACACTCTACATGTATACCCATAAACTACTACTGCTTAACATGGTAAAACTGGACTTGATGCCTCACACAGCTGTAACATGAATTTCGCCGATAGATGTCGGGCTAATATGTTTGTGTTTTTGTGGTTGTGCGTTTGCTTTTGGGGCTTCTTTCTTTTTTTTCTTAATTGTTTTATCTTCTTTTTTATTTTTTGTATATGATTTTGTCTGTTTTTCTTCATTTTTTCAGCCCTTCTACCAGCTTTTCGCCCTCTGGTGGTGGAATTTCCCGGGTGTGGGGCATCAAGTCCAGTTTACTCCTTAACATTTTTTGATTCAGTGACGCCACAAGTGCAGGATTTTTGTTGTTATACTCAATATGCTTAACAAAATTTGATCTGCTCGGGTGTACAAAAAACGCACCTATTATTAATAATTCTTTTGTATTATTGTATTATTTTTAATAGCAGAAACCTGGTTCTTACTTCCGCCGAAATAGCTTTGTCATGATGAAATTTCGTTGTAGAGTACCAGTAACCAAATATTCTGATACCTTTCCACCCGCCTTTTTACGGTCAACTTAACTTGCCCAAACCGGAAGACAACGTTACCATCCTTTTCAGTTATTCTAGAGGCTGAAGCTTGATCTAATGATAGGACTAGCATAGTGTACTTGCCTCTATTTTCCCTGAACAAATTTTTGCAGGTCTTGACTTCCATGCTTCGAGAGAGCTGTCTGAGGATCTGCCGTCAGAAGTAGAAGAAGAGGTTTAACCAGCTTTTGCCACATTCTTCTCTTCCGATTATTCTCTTACCAAATGGGGTTTGGGCATAGATTCTTGGTCCTTCTTTTTTTCACCCTTTGTTTTCGGTGTGGAGCTATCTTTTGCTCCTCGCCTTCCGGTAGTCTCCAGTTCTTTTTATGCGGTATTTAGATCCACCATGAGATTTGAGCCTTAATTGATCCCTTAATCGGATAGGTTGTCCACCGGGGAGTACTGGAGCTCCATTATTGAAAGACCATGGAGGCTTTGGGTCTGGGAATCAAACACTACACACAAAACAGTAACATACTAGGAGTCTGACAAACGACTTTTTTCGTCTAATGTGGCAAAAAGTGGAATGAATTTAATATTTCCAAGCATAAATTAACCTGAATGAATAAATTAAATAAAATAATGAATAAATATATTTCCAGTATGAATCATCCTATATTACAAATCTCATCGAATATTATTCAGGAAACTAGCAGCCAGAATCCAATTAAGAATTTTCCCTATTAGTAGCACTTCATTATAATACTTAGCAGCTAATTTTTGAATCCTTATTCAGAACTTATATAGCTCAGTCAAATTCATATATCATATTTTACTTGCCTTTATATCTTATGAACCTCTTGCAGGATTGTCTGTCCCAACAATAACCGAGAGTCCGGAAGATGATGATGATGATTTCGATGATGACGACGAGGAGTCTTCCGAAGCTGATGACGATAGTCGCATCTACAAGAACCCCCGCAATTCCCCTTCAACCGAATGTCCACGAGACGAAGAGCAAGCTACTCTACTGGGCCAAAAGTGTCTTCGAAAATGCTCATCTGATGAAGATTGCAAAAGTAAGAAGAAGAAATGCTTATGCGATGGTGCATGTGGAATGTCGTGTATTAAACCAGGTAATACATTGGCAATGCCATAGCTTCACTTCTCACCTGCAATAATGTTGTATTGCGTTGCAGATCGTGAATGTCCTGAGCTTGCCAAACCACAGCTTGGCGACGTTGTAGTTTCTGATCGACATTTCGGCAGTCGTGCAACTTACCACTGTCCGCATGGATATCACGTAGTTGGCTTGCAAAGCCGTCTATGCCAGGCCGATGGACAATGGGCTGGACAAGAGCCAACTTGTAAAGAAAATAGTGAGTTTAAATCAAATGACCCTATCAGAAATTATTTTAACATGCTATAAGGTAGTATACAAAAATTTTCTTTCAGTTTATTGCCTGACTCCACCAATAGTAGAACACGCCCGTCACTCGGCCTTGCCGGAACAAGCTACATTCGATTTGGATTCAACTGTTCAGTATCACTGTCACACCGGATATGTCACAAATGGGTTCCCTCGAGCCAAGTGTTTAGCGATGGACGGCCAGGCCAGTTGGTATGGTCCAGACATTCAATGTGAACGTAAGTACAAAGACTTTGTTCTTACCAAAAAAAAAAGTCTCATACTAACAGTTTCCCAATTTTAGCTCGCTCTTGCGGTCAACCTCCAGACCCGGCCAATGGCTGGCATGCCGGTGAATGCTACAGCTTCGTTTGTCGAGTTATCTATCATTGCGGGGAAGGATACGAATTGGTTGGCAAACCCGAACGTTATTGTCAGGCCGATGGCTCGTGGACACCCAAGGAGTTGCCTACTTGTGTTCGTAAGTTCAATCCCACTATGGATCCTACAGACTACTCATATAATTCTTCCGAAATCGTAACGAATTGAAATAAGATATTCTCTTCAAAAGTTGAAATATTTAAGCACAATAGTACGAAAAACCATTCCAAATCATAGATAAATATATAGTTTCTGAAAGTAATGTTGTCTTGCTAAAATATATGTATAGTTCACCAGTTTATTATCAAAAGAAGCATTAGAATACATCTACGCTTGTATAGCATGTTAAAATGAGTAATTGTAATTTATCTGCAATATCACATTATACATAAAGTTGATCAAAGAGAAAATAAAAATAGTTACCGCAAAACCGAATGAGATGTTGTTTTATTTATTCATTATGTTTATTAATATCCGTGTAAACAAATAATAACCAAAATGATGTCCCTTCCAGTCAAATACTATGTTGAAAATAATCATAATGTTTAAATAAAAGGACTGATAGCTTGAAGCTGGCGGTAACTATTTTTAGGTTGATTATTTTTAGTATGGCCGATCTAACGATTTGTTATGTATCTAATGCCAGAATTGTGTTATTTCCACACATAAACAATTTGTTAAAAATGCGAGGTTGTTTGATAAGTAGTGACATCAGTTATATTATTCCAAGTGACTTGCCACTCGCACCGTTAAAAACCTTCAAAGTTTAATACTTTGATAGAGTCAGTCCTGAATGTTGGACTCACTACTTATGTCCATTTGGTTTATGAAGCACATTTAACTCTATTGGGCTTATAAAATATCGCATACTTGTAGTTATTTGCGACGCAAATTTTAAAAGGATTATATATTCAGTTCGATACAAATTTAACAAGGATCGACCTCTAGACAGTGTACTCTTCGCAGATAAATGATCCAGATTATGCAGACTGTTATAATGTGCTGATGATTTAGAAAGGAAAAATTTGAAATTATTTTATTTTCCTGTAAAATTATCAAAAACGAATTAATTATTACGCTTTTCGATTATTCGCAGTGGTTACATCTGTACAGTGTCCTGTTCCCGAGAATCCAAAAAACGGCAAGGCTATTTATACAACATTCTCTTACAATTCCGTTGTTAGCTATGAATGCAAATACGGCTACATGCTGGTTGGTGAAAGTTCCCGCAGATGTGGAGCAGATCGTAAATGGAGTGGTACACTTCCTACTTGTAAAGGTATATTCGTTGTACATTTCCTAATATTTTATGTTGATGATATTTACTAAAGAGATCAATTGCGGTCATCCTGGTGTCCTTTACAATGGCTGGATCGAAAATATCCAGAGCGGAACAGGACTTGGAGCAAGTATTATTTTCCGTTGTCACTCGGAAATGCTACTCGAAGGACATGCTTCATCGATTTGCTTAATAGACGGCAAATGGAGTCATCTTGTTCCCCAGTGTTTAGCCCCTTGTATCGTACCAACCATATCACAAGGACAAGTAACTCCTGTAGAGGTTGAACTCGATATTAATGCAACAACCACTGTAGCACCTGTTGTAACTTCCGTAGGCAAAGTTCGACATGGAACATCACTTGAAGTCACATGTGACTTAAACTATGAGTTTCCCGCATCATCCCTGTCTGCACCGACATGTAATAATGGAACCTGGAGTGTCATACCACGATGCATACCAGCACGATGCAAAACTATGCCCAAGTCACCAAAACATGGAATGGTTTTAGCTCCCAAAACCGAACATGGAATGAAAGCGAGATTCAAGTGCAAGGATGGTTTCAATTTGACAGGACCCGGCGGTAAAGAAGTTACCAACCCCAATGATTACGTTCTCACATGTTCTTTCGGAAACTGGACAGGCGAAACGCCAATGTGTCAGGAAGTCTACTGCGCGTTCCCTGGATACATAGCAAACGGTAAAGTTTTTTTGGTTGGGAATATGGGGCTCTATGACTACCGTCCTTACGTCAAGAAAGTAAATAACTTACATCTTCTACATACATATAATATAACTAAACACTAACACATTTGCAGATTGTTAATAACAAGCAGATCATGTATGATTGCGACAAAGGCTACGTCCTGGAAGAAGGACCACCAGGAGCGACCTGTGTTGGTGGCCGTTGGCGGCCAACTGAGCTACCAAAATGTAATCCAGGAAAACATCCGAGAAGACGACGGTCAATTGAATTGCGGTATCGTCGATCCAAATTGCTTATGGAAAATGCAAGAAGCTTACAAAAGTGGTTCGAAGAGCTCAATGCTGAAAATCTAAGCAGTCACAACAGAGTCAAACGTAGTATTTTTCAATTCCCATTTGGACCAAGTCGAAAATATCTACAGAAACGAATCCGAAGAAATCACTCACAACTTCGCCTTAAACGCAAAGACAAACACTACGATGGAGAAACACATAAACATCTTTCTGAGAATCTAAACAATGTCGTTCAGAGAATCCGGCGCGAACCAGACGAAATACAGCGTGCCTATTCAAAATTCTACGAGAAACTGAAGCAAAAGTATCAGAACTATGTGAAAAATCTCCTCGGCTATCACCGTTCTAGAAATTCCGCAGCTTCTGTGATGCATAATTCGCCCGTCAGTAGACTCCTTAGTGAAAATAATAATCCTACAAAGAAAATTCAAGTTCAAGATGGACGCTGGTACAACACCTATAACAGTCCTGATTTCGTTACGAGATATAAGGTGACACATAAAACTCGCATAGCCAGTTCTGATTTAGATTCCGACGAAGAGAGCTATTTGGATTCGTTCAACGAACTTCAACTTCCTACTACCATGCCCAACTACAACATCAACTCGAAATTGGCAAAAAAAGAGAAACTCCCCACCGTAAGTATTTTAGACTCTTCCCGAACGAGCATCCAACAGAACCAGCGGCCAGTTATGGTGATCGAACCAAAACTAACAACTGACAGTACAAGTGCTAGGAACTTGACGAGCTTGATAGCAAAGTTAAAGTCACAAGTCGTCAAAAGAAGAAGACGAAGTGCCGATAATTTCGGTGGAGACGTCGACCACGAACATGCTGAAGATAAGAAAGGTCGTCCACGAGGGCCTTGCGAAGAGTTAAATCTGGATTCAGTGGCAAATGTTACTGTTGTTAGACCGGGAAAAAGTCCAGGACGAAATAGTCCTGGGACCATTTTACACATTGCATGTTTTTCTGGATTTAAGCTTAACATTAAAAATCCTAACGCAACCGCCAGATGTGTACGTGGTATTTGGAAACCGCAGAAACCAGTATGTTTGTCTGGTGAGTTACCATAACGTTCTAAATTATATGTTCGCAAATGAGATTGGCCTTCCAGCTCCATGTGCAGTACCTGCAACTGATCACGGCAGATATTATGAAGTTTCACCAGATCCTATGATGACCAGCAGCAAACCTAATCTTAGACTCCTTACAAACCACGAGCAAGTTGGAAATGAACAAATTGTTACTTTCCAATGTGAAAATGGTTTTAATGTTCAAGTAAGTAAAAAACTGAGAGAAATCGACTAAAGCGACAATATCATTCATTTTTAACGAATAATTTTCCATATTAAGGGTGCGGCACAAATGCGTTGCATACAAGGAAGTTGGGCAGCGGCTTCCTACCCGGAGTGCATACCTATGCCTTGCGTACTACCTTCTCTTCCAAACGTCATATATGAGGTATAAGAGACCCACTTCATCCTTCCTGCCTTTAATCAAATTCCACTAAAAAAATCTCTTCTTCCTAGGGTGGATATCGAGCTGGTCTAACCATAGCTCATGGCAGTTCAGTTACCGTTCATTGTGACAACCCAGCAAACAGTCTACCAATACAGATGGTCTGTAGCCAAGGTGTCATGTCACCTCCAACAATTCACTGTGAGACAGGAATGAGAAGATCCCGAGAGGAATATTTGGCAGAAGTAGATTTCACGAACCACGATAATTCTCTTCAGGAGCTGTTTAGCCCATCCAGATCGACTAGCGCCAACGCAAATGCAATTGCAATAAATGGAGAAGGAAGTAATGAGCAAAATGCAATTGGGAAAGATTGCGGGCCACCGAACCGCGTTGATTCAGCATTAGTCTATAAGTATAATATTGTGCTAATCCTAAATTGTGTAGCCAGTATATTTGGATTCTCGTAGAAACGGAGATGCAGTTGAAAGCGAAGAAGGATTTCCAACTGGCACCGAAATAACATTTAATTGTATAGCTAGCATAGCTGGTGAAAGAAACACATGGAAAATTATTTGCGACGATGGTAACTGGATTGGAAGATCTTGGAGTTGTGGTATGATCATTTAATTTTATAAAAGTTTTATTTTTTTCACAAACTATATTTCGATTTGCAGCAAATGGCACGTGCTTGTACAGAAATAATGAACCCAACGTTGTAAGCTTTTATAATGATCTGATAATACGAGAGGATGTTGTAGAATTTCCACCAGGAGCAACAATTATTTCAAGGTATTTAATACAGTAAATTTCAGAAGTCTTATATTTATTTTAGGCCGGGTCATGCATATCAAAAAATGCAGACTAAAGTTTGGGAACAAATAATTACAATAGCAATTAGTAATGAAATTGTATTAATATCATCACTAACAAATTTTCTGCATTCTTTGCTAATTAAGATGAGCCTGAGCGCAAATGAAGCAAAAAATGCCATCTGAAAATAATGCATGACCTGGAAATTAAAATAAATTCTTAGAATATATAAGGGGAAAAACTATTTGAGTTTAAATCTTTCGAATAGGCGCAACTATAGATACAAAATAATCTAAAATAAATAATAGCAGGAGAGCCTATGTCGCTGAAATATAATAAAGAATTCTGATCTGTTAAATTTAATAACCACAATCTTTAAAATAAATTAATACCTAAATATGAAAGCACATGATATACCCTTAAATAAAAGCGGCAAGCAACCATCACGAGTCATTTAATAAGCTACCAGAACAAAACCCAAAATGTGTCAACTGTGGCGGCAAAACCACGAAAACCCCAAAAATACTAAGAAAGCCTTCGTTCAAATAGCTCAGGACAACCCGGCCACTCCTCACTTCTAAAAACATACCTAAAACTTTAATTTATTCTAAGCTTCTCCCAGAACAAATGGGACAATTCCTGGCCATCATGATGGCAAAATTGGATGATGAAGGGCATGATGGCAAAATTGGTACCGGACATGTTCCCTACTCAATCTTATCCAGCGTCCTTCCCTCAGCCTCACAAAAAATGAACAGAGACAACCGCATCTCTACACTAACTTAGAATGCGAATTCTATTCTACCCCAAAAAAAGCGAGCTGATGCAATTCCGCAGCGATTTCAGGATTGACAGCTTGCTCATACAAGAGGCCTTGCAAAAACCGGCTAGACAGCTCAGAATCCTCATTTATCATTTGGACAAAAATGATATACTAACGGGAAGGGGAGGAGGCACAGCAATCCCTATAAGGAGGAATATAGATCACCACTTTTTAATCATCCCAATTCTTATGGCTATTGAGCCACAGCGATTAAAGTGCAAATACATTTTCTGAATTTTACTGCTATCTGTGCACTCTTCAACTTCGAAGGCCTCATTTTTCTACAATCCCCACTGCGGGTCGTTAAAAAACAATCTTGTTGGACAAAAAAACTACAAGTTCGTAGTAAGGTTCCCATCCTGCCTCCATACTCATGATGAACCTACTCATTTTGGTCCGTTGTACAGCCATATTTTGGGTATTTGTAACATTCCCCAAAGCATTCAGCTTCATGTTCTACAGGAACTCCCTTCGGACCACAAGCCAGTTATTTTTCAAATTGAGGACGTCTACAGTGCCACACGCATGAAAGAAAAATCATAAATTAATTGGCAAGCATTTCGTGTCACCATAGCTAATAATAGAAGCTCCAAATCGCCCGTAACTGCTATTGACTTAGAAGAGTCAATCGAGATTCTGACCAGGAGTACTAACCAAGCGCAACATAAATGCACGTACAAAACCCCAATCAAGGATAACTATATTGCTTACGAGCTCATCAGAGGTAGAAATCAGATTAGGAGGAGACCCTAGATTACGATTAGAAGCAAATCGTCTAACAAAAGTCATACGAATCCAAGTCAATCAATTCAAAAATGAACAATGGGATCTCTTCATGAGGAGTATTGAACCTGGATGCGACTCATTCCGAAAACTGTCTAAATACTTGACGAAGAATACACTGACCGAACCGTTTTGAGAGTACTACCTTTAAGAACCTCAAGGGTGGACTCAATTGCGCCCACCAGTTCACAGGAAGTCAAACTTTTGGTACGCAATATTAACAAACGTAAATATTTCTCCAGGCCCTGATAGGATTACAAACCTTTGCCTCATCAAACTGGCTGATAGTATCCTGCAAAACATTACGGATATTATAAATAGTTTCTTGCGGTTAAAGACATATCAAAATTATTGGTAAATAGCCAAAATTATAGTCATCCCCAAATGTGGTAAAGATCCACCCTTTCTTCCAAACTCAAGGCCTATTAGCCTTATTTTATCTATAGTAAAATTGGGGAAACACATTTTCCTGTCTCGTGTCAAGGAGATACTACATCTCAATAATGAAGAACAGTTCGGCTTCAAGCCCCAACATTCTACCGAGCTACACCATACTAGAGTAGTCCAACACATAAGACAAGAGCTCAATACAAGACATTCCATAGGCCTGGTTATGTTCGATGTAGCCAAAACCTTTGACAAAGTATGGCACGCTAGGCTAATTGTCAAATTTGATAATCTGCTTTTTCCTAAGTTACGCTCCCAACTTATTGGCTCCTTTCTACAAGGAAGAACCCTTCAAGTAAAAATAATTAACTTTCTTCAAAACGCCATATCCAACCAGAAGTCCTTCAAAGTTCACCCCTCTTGTCAATTCTGTGCGATTTGGACATCACAGACATCCCCTGATTCAACAGAGTGAACGTATCTCTATTTGCTGATGACACTTGCATCTTTTAATACTCAAAATATTCACTATCACATCAAATCTTCAACGTTCCATAGGTTCCCTTCTAAAATATTTCAAGAAGTGGAACATAAAAAGCAACACCGACAAAACTCAAGCGCACTTTATTGTCAAGAAAAGGATACAGAGCCCACTCATGTAAAGGGTAGACGGAGAAACCATAGAATAGCAAAAGACTGTCAAATACATAGGTCCCACTTTCGACGATAAACTTCAATGGACACCTTATATTGCATACAACCGTGCAACTATTAGAAACACCATAAATTCCGTCAACCTATTTTTCCGTTCGAAAACCCTAAATACAACAAATCGAGCTCTTTTATGCTAGCAAGTGATAAGACCACAGCTACTCTACGGAAGCGTAGCCTTTGAACAAAAAAAAAATACTGATTTAAAATCAAAATATTGCCATGCGAATAATTTTTCGAAATCCGAGATATTTTAGGTAATCCGATACTCACAATAACCTGAGAAAGGACTCAGTTAAAAATTACATTCGACTTAGAGCTCTTAAACTTTTTGTTACAAACGACAGACATTCAAATCGGTAATTGGACATTTTAAGAATTCGACATGGTGAAGTCCGCCTTGTCTATTTTAGCCTAAGGGGATTATATTTCAGTTTGAATGCAGTTGCATAAGTAAAAACAAAGTTTTTGCATAAAAAATGGAGAGACAAATCACAAACGCAATTATTTGTCGAATTCACATTTTATTTACAGCTCAACGAATTCCGTCCTAATCGTACTCCGCCCCTATTGTAATACTAACTTCTCCAGGAGCCACAATCGTTTGATGATACCATTTATTCGTGTCGAGTACAACTAAAATTTAAATTACCGATCGAGCTTTTACGTTTTAAAACACTATCTTTCAAAACATACTTATTTCTCCTTTTTGAACAATTGTATCGAACATATTACACTCGAAATAGCATTCTGGCGGTGGCGCAAGGATCCATTGTTTTGCCCCACGCAACTGAGCCTGCCACGAAGGCAAACGAACATTATCAATATGCATATGGACTCCTAAACCGGGACCACCCATAAATATCCAATCAACCGCATTGTTTTCCGACGACTCTGGAAGAAAATAAGGTCTGCCGTAGTGCTGGCGAAGAACCTCACCTACTTCGTTATTGCAATTACTCCAGCCAAAATACCAAGGTGCTGAGCCCGGTTTGTAGTTTACACGTTCAGTAGGAATACTCAACGCTTCATGAAGATTCTTCACCCCCGTTTTATATGGGAAGAATTGGCAACTAAGTGTTTTCCGCTTTCGTTTGGCATTCATGTAAATCTCCTTGAAATACCAGAAGTCGAATGTCTAGAAGTAAAACACGCCAAACCAAAAAACACTTAGTTGACTGTATCATACTTGTGCGATGCCCAATTACTTACTTCCAATGCAGTCCAATTTGTAGTAGCATCCGTTACAATCACCGGTGTTGCAGAATAGGCATATTGTTCTTCAAATTTTTCAGGCGTAATATCCGAAATTCTTTTCACTTCTGTTATTCCCTTGCAGAAATCGCACTGCTGAGATGGACGAAATGCCTTACTTAGTGCAGCAGGCATTTCAATTAAGCACTGCAAAATTATTCGTATCACAAACAAGAGTTTGATTTTGGAAGTAAATTTAAAAAAATTTATCTCGCTGTATAAGTACTTACGTTGTCTTGATTCACATATTTCCAAAAGTAGCTCCCGAACAAAACTCCTAACATTCCAACTATGCTCAAGTAAATCTTCCACGACTTCACAGCATGTTTCTTTCGAAAACTGTTAACGGCAGGCAACCCCGCTGGATCTACTCCATGATCCTTACACTTCTTTAGAAGCTTGTTGAAACGTTTTCTCAAAGCTTCAGCGACATCCATTTCAAAGGCGTGTTCTCACTTCCAGCCACAAACAATGAATGACTTTCACATTTACGATACACCGTTAGGCAACGTATGTAGCGCCTACGACTTTCTGCTCATTTACGTAGTACATTATTTCCTATTCAATGAACTGAAAAATAGTCCCCATCTGGTTGGCACTGATAAGGATAATAACCATCTTAGTAAATGTATTTTAAAGGAGTCTATTTCAAATTGATTTACACTTCTATTCGCAGATGCGTCGATATCGGCAAATACGCGATGGTCGGAAGTGGAGTACGTACATGTATTCATTCCGAATGGAGTGGGCAGAAACCATCATGTTTTGGACTCAACCAGGAAAATGACTATGCAAGTGAGTAGCAAGATTATAGGATTACGTTCGAAATTTTCAACTAATGAGATTAAATTTATTTTATTAAGTGGAAAAGGCACCCACAGTTCTTTTCCGACATCAGAACGGTCCGATTGCTCAAAGCAATGACGGTAAATTGATCGTGTATCCGGGGACTACAGTTCACATGGAATGTTTGTGGATGCGCAGGTTCGGTAATCCCAAGTGGAACGTTAGCCATGATTACAGGTAAGATTTACATACGAATTTGTTTTATTTTCAATCGGATCGGAGTCATGGTGGCCATCTATTGAATATTCATTATCAACATACGACTTTTTTAACAAGAGATAATAACACTTTTCTAGTAGTTGAGCACAAAAACTATCATTGTAAATGCACAGTTCTCGCAAACTACATTTGCATGTCTAGTTCCCGTTCATGGTCCTCATTCGATTGAACTTTCGCTTTTTTAAAGAGCAATGTGATAAATTAAAGATTTGAATTTAGGACGTATCCAGAAGGCTGGGTCACAGAAGAAGGACGTGATCCTCAATTAGAATATCGCTTGAGTATCTTCCATGCTGTTGAAGACGACTCCGGCTTATTCACATGCCAGACTCCAGCCAGGCATGAGCACTCCGTCGAAGTAATAGTGAAGAGCATCAATTGTCCTGATATACCGATTCGTCGGGGATTAATGGTGAGTACTAACGACACTAAGCTCAGCACTCGAGTGCAACTTTCATGCGCCAACGGAAACTCACTTATTGGGGCCTCTGAGCTTTTATGCTCACCTAGTGGCAATTGGAGTGCTCCACTTCCCGTATGCGAAAGTGTCGAATGTGGAGATCTACCATTGCCTATGAATGCAAGTTCGCCCCGTGTTGCAGTTCTGTCTCGGGAAGTTGGCGGTCGGGCCTCATTTTCATGTCCCTCTGGATTTGGACTTCGTGGACCAACTGAATCTATATGTCTTCCATCAGGAGAATGGGCCACACCATTCCCATCTTGTATCGAAGTGCAATGTGATAACCCAGGTGCTCCACAAAATGGTTACGCTCAAGGTTCTGCACCGTATCGTGCTGGCGATGTCGTTCAGTTCAACTGTAATCCGGAATATATGATGCAAGGACAACCAATCATAGCATGTCAAGATAATGGACGTTGGTCCGGTGGATTGCCTAAATGTGTGCAGGCCTGTTCTTATCCTGGAACTGCGATCAGTGGACGAATGTCTTCTGTTAAATTTTACTACACGATTGGTGAAAGCATTACTTTCACATGTGACGCAGGATTAGAACTACGTGGAGCCAAAATGTTAAAATGTTTAAGAAACGGAAAATGGTCCAATGCAATACCAACTTGCGTCAATGTCAATAGTGAGCAGTCGACGCGAATCAGTGGGCATAGTGGTTAAAAAGTAGGAAACTAACAATTTATTATCTTATCAAGGATGTGTGATATGTTGAGGTTTAGAAAGTGTGATTATACATATGTAGCACTGACACAGAACTGTGTTAACGCTTACTATATTACGGACAGCCTAAATATAGATTTTTCAACGAAAATGTTAAAAAAAAAACCAGTAAAATATCCATTTGGAAATGAAATGTAACTTAAAGTGTTGTTTGACAGCCAAGCATTTGATTGAAGTCAATTTTAGGAAGAAGTAAACATTTTTAGTACAGCGAATAAGATTAAATTAAATATTCATCTAGAGATGAAACATTAGAATTTCAATGAAAACAATATTTTAGCCTAAAGTTGTACGGAAAATATGTTAGGTATTGTTCGAAATTCCAACATTATTTCAAGATAAATTAAAAAGCCAATTTCGGTATAATGCTCCTGATTCCTCATTTAGTTTCGGAATCAAACGGCAGAATAGCCGAGGCAATAAATAAATTTTGAAATTCTTTTATACAATATATATACTTCTTTGTATATTTAAATTCGTTTCCCCCATATACTTTTTTTTTTGCTGAAACGAAGCATTGCATACATTTATATAAAATATCTTTTGGTTTCGTGTCTCTGATTATAAAATTTGTATAAAATGTTTGTATCAAATGTAAATGTGATTAGTAGACACATTGTAGAAATAACAAACGAAGAGACATTTCAATACAAACGTTTTTATTATCTCACTTCAACCGATAGCGTTACTGTTCGTTCAAACACATAATTATCGACTGGTTCTTTAAGCTGAAAGGTTTATGGTGTGTTTTTCGATTTCCTGACGACAGTCCCGTTCTCATGATAAGAACATTGCATCAGCTAGTTCTTCCATTTGCAACCATTGCAAGAATATCTGTATCTTTCTATTTATCCTCACCTACGACAGTGTTCGACATAATTTGAAATTTAAACAGCCGTATCTTCTGTGCTTCAACAAAGTGCTGAATTTCAACTTAATCCTGCGGAAAGTTCTTTACAGCGATACGAACTGCGACTTAATACCATCAATCAATACAATCATAATCAGGATCTCTCTGATGGTATCCAACATAACTCCTCGTTTAAATGACTGTGGTCTAGCTAAGGAACGACAACTGCGGTAATGAGCCAAGCAGCGTTCCTAGGCAAATCGATGATCCTTCTATGTATCCTGCTGTCATGCGATCTTCTGCGCTCAATCCTTAGTGTGGGATTCACGTTTATTTATAAATATAACCTATCCTATTAACATTACAGTAAAGGTTTGTCAATTGTTAACATTCCTCGACTTGATCCTTGATGCAAGTTTTCTTTTTAAAGTTTGTCATGGCTATTTGATTTGGCTATTTCAACGCCAACATCAGAGTCCTTTTGCGCGTACGGAAGTTTATTCAAACTCGTCTGTTTTGCGTTTACTGAGGACGCATAATAATCTTCAGCTTGGTTCTCTCTCGCAGCCTGTTGGTATTTTCAAAAGTTTACTTAGTAGTGCACTTTTCCCCTACTTAATCCTATTAAACTCCGTTTTACTTTTTACTGCATTTTAACTTTGTACTTATCTACTAATTTTGTATTTTAATTCTGTACTTATCTTATAATATTTATTTTGTAAGTAAGCAACTTGCCTATTAAATAAATTTGTCTGAAAAGATTACTAAATTACTAAATTGTTAGGTGTGTGAAATAATTAAGAAATATAAAGAAACTTTTCAAAAGTTAATTGTTAGAACATATCAAAAACATAAAGCCTAATTTACATAAATAAGACCATGTTCATTGGACAGAATGAAAATATTCAACACCTCTCTGTATATAAAACGTAGTTCTTATAAATGAATACTATTTTTTAGAAAAAGATCATCTATCCTTATTACTCCATTATTTCAATAAATTTCCAGTTTTGAGGAATCGAATAAATCAAATCAAATTAATGTCTTTAAACCAATGAACATTACGATCTGTGTTAAATATTCCTCGAAATTATAGATATTAATAAATAGCTTCAAATAATATCATTTAGATATACGATGTTCGGAATGTTTATGCTATATTAAGTTGAATTGCTCAGCTCTAGTTTAAAACAAATCGTATATTTCAAATAGGATCAGCATTTTTCTGAGTATGCTAAACGTTCCATAGAATACCGCAATACGGTTTCTATTTTTACTCAATTGCAAAATATATATTTTTGTGTACTTAATATAATATAAGCTTAGATCAATTGACTGTAAGTTTAAAACTTTTTCTTCGTTCCATCATAAAATGATAAAGAATATAAAATTCAATCTGATTAGCATTTTAAATCCAATCTATCTTTCTATATGAAATCAATAAGAATTTTTAATAAACAAATTATATCTTGCATCTTCTTCTCTTAACAAATCTCTTTCGACAACTAGAAATATCTGTGATTTTTTATATTAAATGCTCAATTGAAAAATATTCATAAAAACATTCGAATTAGATTGTAAATGAAAAACGAATATGAAACTTCTTAAAATTACTTTAGATTTCTTTAAAAGAAAATCAAAACATGAACAATAATCAAATTACTATACTAATACTCTTCTAAACTATGAAATATATATTTTTCTCTTTGAATCGCTCACTTTTCTGTCTTATACCTAGTCATTGGTCAAAAAAAAATGACACGAACTAAAAACATTTGTATAAATAATTACCCAGTCAAATTTATTGTTACTTTAAGTAAAAAATCTAAATACAAAACAATCAAAAAACAATATGTCGCTTTTCATTCTTCTATTGCTTTAACTGCGAAATTGATGGTATTACATTCAAGCGTCCGAAGATTGATGACTGCAGCGCATTTTGTAGTACTGAACGATGGAACACATACGAGGAGAGTTTGCTTCCCATTTTCTCCTGGAAAATCCAGTCCCAGATTCAATTTGGATTGTTTTTTTCAATTTGGAGCAACATTAAAAGCTTAAATTACCTGTATAATATCCAGTTTTGAACTCAGCTTGGTTTCCAGCGAAATAAACATGTGGACATTCTTCCAAAATGAAAGGATCGCGTTCGACGTACGGATAACATGGCATTGTGTCAGGACTGGTCGGTACTATGTGTCCCCAAACAATTGTTGAACGAAGGGCTTCAAGAGCATTCTCGATTTTCGATGTTTTCATAATATCGAGAACATTTTGCCCGGAAGTGCCTACTATATGCCGACCGGCTATCTCACAGCTATACGGATTAGGGACACTCTGAAAACTTTTATTGTTGTAGGCTCTCGGAAACATGCAGGCATGTAGCGGTTGTTGCGGCAGCATAAAATTAGACGGATCAAATTCTCCAGACATGAGATCTACATAAACCGATTCCGACCAGTTTGCCAGCATTTTATCACAAGTTTTAACGGCATCAAGAGTATTGGTCGATTCAGCAGCTCGAGTTTGAAGACTTTTTTGCTTGGTCTCATGTGAAGTTCGAATCGAGTTGCCTTTGACGGTTTTATGCATTTAATGAAAAATAATTGTGGAACTAAATTTAATTGTCTACCTGCAATTATAACCCTTACAACCGAGGCTGACTCCCAATCGTTACTACTTCCGAACCCGTCAATGTTTCCAAAAAGCCATTGCTGGAAAAGCTCCAGTGACATTGAAAATTCTTCAGTAGATGCCTAATCAAAGTCGATTTGATTAACTGCACTCATGTGAAACAAATTTTGAATAGTACCATATCTAATCCAGAAAGCAGAACAACCAATGGCGAACCATCTAAGCTTTTCAATGGCTTCTGCGGGCCACTCTCATAGAACAGTATATCGTCCACAATAAAACGACCATCCGCTTCAATATATCCTTGAGAAATCAATTGGGATTTTGTAAGTTTGTGTGAGATTGTGTTTGTTTGTTAGAAGGAAAGCGTTATTGATAGAGGCATAAGATGAAACATGTTAATTCGGTTTATTGGAAAATGACAATTTTAATAATATAGAAGTTAAATGGAGCAAAATGTATGTACATGTTATCTGTAAAATGTATGTTAAAAAAATGTATGAAAAAATAAAGATTGCGTTTAAAAGGATCTCCTTTACCAATGTTTGTTCAATCGTGCGTTCAGTTGATAATTTTCAACATAACAACAGCACGGCAGCCCTTCTGCCTTCGACCATTTTTACCAAACGTCATGTTCCCGAAGGAAGTGAGCATACCCACTACACACCTATATTCACCAGATGTCATGCTCTCTAAAAAGCAGTCAAGACTAGCTTGTTCTAACAAACAGAAAGCAAAGAGTGCTCCTAATAAATTGGAAGACTTTATATTCACCACATGTCATGCTCTCCTTTGGAACAATGTCATCTATAACATAAATGTGCAATATATTGCAAAATATTGGCGGCAGGGTGTAACGTGGGAGCAATTTATGGGCCCACTAGATGTCGCGTTTGCTCCGGGGCAAGCTACTTATCAGATATATTAGGAGATTTTCGAATCCAGCCAGGATGCAGTTACATCGACGGACTTCTTCATCTGCCATATTTAGCGGAATTGTAGAATTCTCACAAGCAGAGTGAAGAATTGGAACTGATATTTGGGCTCATTAGCTTTAATATCAGTTCACATCTCGAGGGACAGTATAACGGCCGCTGAGCTCTTAAACAGGTCCGAACAGTGGAAGCAAACCATAAGGAAGACAAGGACCCTAGGAAGTCTGATAATGTCAACCGACGACAAGTTCGCATCAACTGTGAATTTTGAATTCAATTCATTCGATCAAATATTGAATTATAACTACGTGGTTTCGAAATTAGGTACCGTTTTTGCACTGAAATTGTGCAACTCGTAGTGCATACCTGACTGATGTGATCACTTATTTACTTTAGTTGAGACAATTTTTGTCATTTGCGAGTTTTATCCAACAATAATAATTTTCATAGAAGTATTAAATTGTGATCAGCTTTTTCTTTTCCTGTCTAAAATATCATATACAATAGGTCTGTTCCCGTACTTTCAGTCATTGAATTTTACTGAATTTTCCTGAATCATGTGGTGGGGGAAATTTATGAAACTACGGGAACGCTCTCATTGAATTTCCTGAAAATTGACAACCAAAAGTATCAGTTTCAGAACAATAGTGATTATAAAGTCATCTTAAGCGGTGATAAATTATCGCCACAAAAATATTCGACCTTCATAGCAACATTACGCAAAAAATATGTTGCTTGCCACGCACATTTGAAAATATTTACTCGCGCCACACCGTTTGTCAATTTTCAGTATTTTTCAGTAGCTCAGACCCTACTGAAATTTCATCGTACTTACTGAAAGAGGGAAAATTTTCAGTTTTCAGTAAAACGGAGTACGGGAACGGCTTCATTGCAATTAATCGCGATTAATCGCAATTAATCGTAGTACGGGAACATACCTAATGTATATCTGCGCCAAAACTTCTAAGTGGAGAATATTTGATGTGGGAATATGTATCATTTGCGGAGGCTTTATCGCTGTTGGTTCTTCGTGGAGAATCCAAAGGAAAAATTTGACGCACTGTAGCATGAAGACATAAATTTAATCTAATAGCAAGCAGCGGAGTAGCTCATGGCTAATGAGGCAGAGCTCTTTCTTACAGTGCAGCGCCTAAAAAAAGCACAGCATAGTCTGTGAGCGAAAGGTTTCGTTTGAATAAACTTAATGAAAGGCGAAGCGAACAGTGTACTGAGAGTACGGCGCAATACTGTAAAATACTCTAAAAAAGAGCGATCAGTGGTGTGTCATGAGGCATTTTGCCCATCTCTAGTCCAAAGATATCAGCAGCTAGATAAAACCTACTTCATCGCTCCTTGGTATGTAATTTTTCAACGATTTCATTTCGGTCTACACAACGCACCGACCTCCTTCCAGTGATTGATATACCGGATGAATGTAGTAAACTTTACAGAGATTACAAGATTTTTATCAACACTGAGTAACAAGACGTGGTCAATTAGCCAAAACGAAAATTCAACAAAGTCAAACATAGATTAACAAATTAAAACTAGCCGATGAGTCGAAGACTTATATACTTTGAACAGATGTAAGTGACTATGCTCTCGGGGTTACTTTAATGAAAGGGAAAGAACTGTCGAATATGCGAGTTATCTTCTAACCTCTGCCGAGTGGAAGCAGAGACATCATTCCTATAGACTACCAGCTTTTGCGATGGATAATGTCAATAAAATCACTAACTGGAAGATTGGCTTGGTGGGTTCTATCTCTACAGCCATAGGATTTCGATACACAGCGTCATCCAGACAAGATTAATGTTGTTTCAGATACACGTTACCGCCCACAAGTAGCTAAAGAAGTTCTTGATGAACAATTAAGGGGCTCTATGATGAAAAATATCAATGACTGCTTTGAAAAAGAATCACCGAACGAGGACTTCATCAGATGGACTCATATGAATTTCTTAATGGTCGACGAAGCACTGTACGGTATTCACAGAAGAACGATCCAGAAGATTCTCGGCTGGTAGTACCTTCTCACAAGAGGACCATGATCTTGGAAGCCTTTCACAATGCCTTCACAGCCAACCTTAAGTACTATTGACCCGAAATTTATACGTGTGTGACAAATTAAACGTTGCACATAATACCATCGCTTCAAACCAGCCAACCTGAAGCCTCCCGGACTTCTGTTATTATTCTTCTAGTCAACGCTTCGGAACTGTAAATCTTGAACTCTTCGGGCCTCTACAAATGGATCCCAATTGTTGAGGGCCTTATCAGCAGATCGGTAGATGAAGTCAGCATCCAACTGTAGTAGTGCACCACAAATAATGATTGTCTTTGAAATCTCAGAGAAACTCATGTTATTTACCAAATGAACTCAATGGCGTAGGCCAGAATTAACAGTAGAGCCGTGCTTTAGATACAATATGGCCTGAAGCACTATTCACACGTAACCGTGTCGCATCGTTATTTCCAACGATACTATATTTCCAACGTCGGTAACACAAATTTTACTCGGATGTGAATGGAATTACTTGAACCAAATGGTGCAACACATTCTGCAAGATTGCAGAATGTGTCGCACTCTAAGGCTTATCCGGCCTCTTTATAATACTTAAAATATTACAATTCAATAAAGAATAAATTCAGTATGAGTTGGCAAATTATAGCAAGGGATGCAATAAGATTCATTGCCATTTTTTTCTATGAAAGGCTTACATGAATGCAAGAATTCACTTTGAATAATATTTTCTCTAGACACGGCCATCTATACAACACAATGGGCCTATCTTTTGCCTATGTGTGTCGGTAGGCAGGCCTCTGTAGATCGGCAGCCACTTCAACCTATGGCTATCTATAAACAAATCTCAGCCCTCAGACAACCAATAAATGAAACATTTGTCGATACTATATTCTGAAGCAAGACACTCAATATTATTTCGGTTTTAAAGTGTTCAAAGATAATCTGAATATATGCTTTATAATTTTCGCAAAGTATGGATCTCACTTTGCGAAAAAGCATAGATTCAGCATTGTTATTCAGAAATACAAACTAGGTGCCCATGAGCGACTGAAGTTAGTTTTCGGACTAAATACATTTCAACACATGAACCAATAACGAAAATTATAAACATATTTATACTGATAAAACTTTGAAAAAAGATAAAGGAATCTTCGTAGTTACAACCACTATGTACAGATTTCAATTCTCAACAGCGAAAAAATAAGATATGAAGCGAAAATAATTGATGTAATTTACAAAACAAATGAAATATATTACAGTTTCGCACTAGTAACATGAAGTAAATTACAGTTTTGCATGTGCATAAGTAACTAAATTATAAATAAATTGTGTGAAGTTAAAATAACATTCGGCAAAATGAAATGTTATGGCGGGAACATATCATATTTGTGCAAAACTTCACTTACTGTCGGTTCCTGTGAAATCGTTCAGGTTTAAAACATACTTCAGTTTTGAGTTTGGCGGCATATCATAAAATAGTGATTTGCAAGCATTAATTTGTTTTTTTTTGTCATCCAAGAGCGGAAATCAGTATTTGAGAAAAAGTTAGTGTACTTACCGAGAACAGCACAAACTACACCTGTAACAAGATTCTGTAGATCGACTTTACCCAGAAGACGAATTCTTTGTAATTCATCTTCCAGAATAAGTTTATCACTGTCATCCACATAATTCGAGCGCGGTGGCTGTGGAGCAAGTTGATTTTCTTCAGATATTTCTCGCAAGATACTGGGCTTGAGGACCTATTCAGGAGATGATTTAAAGAGAATTATAATAACTGATTTTTTATAGATTTACATTTGTTTTGAAATTTAACTAAATTTTATTGAAACAACATGAGAAACAAGGTAAAGTTACGGCTAGCCTTAGTCAAATTGCAGATTTTAAGAACTGTATTGCAAATGGCAGTTATTGTAAATTTATCTTAGAGTCGTGTATCCAACATCGTCCGTGAAAAACATTTGATTTTTTAACAAGCGGCTTTTCACACACATGAAAGCGGGCCCTCATGAGCAACCGAAAATTCATGCTTGGCCCATCTAGTAGCCCAATGTGTAGAGGCAACTTTGTGATGGTGGCCACCATGGCGACCATTGCAGTGGCCGATGATGGACCTCAATGTAGAGGCGACATAAAATAACAGGTGTCATAGCAGGAAGCAAGTAAAAACAGTATTTTGATGCGCATCATGTCCCTGGATCGCTACAAGGCATGAGACGTCGCTATGGTGACCTACGAAGCTTCAGAAACGGGCAAATGTTGAAAGCTAGCCTCGAATTAAAGGGATTATTATGTATTTACTAAGTTTACATACGGAGACAACTACAATATTTTAATAGTGAAATTCACCGGGTCACTCACTTGATGTTTGAAAAGCGTTCCAATTATGATACATTTTGCTGGATCTTCTTCGCGCAATTCAGATAATTTACTTATCCTGTATTCACTACCTGCGTGGCAAATATAGATATCATATTAGATATTTATTTACATTATTGAACAATATTGTGAAAGACTTACCCCATTTCTTCTCGACCAGCGGTCTTAATAATTCGGTCATATACTTCAACCGCGATGCATAGATGTGTGCAAACTGCTTCGAATAATCTTTAGTTTTCAAGAGGAATCTGTCCGATTTATTAGCATATGCTACAGATAAACGCTCATACTCTGACTTGGTGCAATCATTTGAAAAGTTTTCATCGTTAGGAAATAACATTTTAACAGCGAACTAAGTTATACGAAACTTCTTTCACAAGCCGCCAGCTAGTAAACCTGTAGTAAACAATCTAATTGGGCGCCAATCAGTGCACTTCTGGCTATTCGTGTCACTACGATCCACAAGATGTCAAATTCATATGACTTCTTGCGAAATTACAAGATCCACATTCCATATTAAAGGCTAGTACTAACAACTGTCCGAAGATATATTTTGACAAATCTCTATAACCTGGCCGTTCCTTGGTGTGAAAATTTTGATAACGAAGAAAAGCGGAGACGTGGCTGATTACTGACAGATAAAACTACCTGTATTTCAATTTTCGATTGGTTTTTTTCGGTTATGTCGAAGACACGTATAATTTAATTTTCAAATTCAAACGCTATCAAATGTCGCTTGTTCTGTTGTTGTCGTTGTTCTTGACTAGTGTAATATGCCGTTCACACTACACTCTAAATCAGGCGGTTTCGATCAGCTGATCGCTTTAGAGCTAAATCAACTTAAATCTACCTGATTACCCATACATTTTTTTAATAGCTAGCTTATTTAGTAAGTTAGTTCGCTCTGTTTAGTTATATATGCAACTGCTAACCATTTTGAACAAAGTATTAATAGTAATTTCCCCAATTCTTAATCCTGGAGATTATATTGCAATTTATTTTCTTTAATATGGAAAAACTGAAAACTCCAAACGACCCAACTTGATATCTTTTAAAAAAAATTATATATATTTTTTTGAATATGGTTTGTTATTGCTACTTCAAATAGCAATTATTATTTAAATGCATGCAAAAATGCAAATATTGTATAGAAATGCAAATCACAACATGTAATAAATTGATTTTCAGTAAGCTTCTTCGATTCCTCCATTCTCGCAATTTTCGCACATTTCACGTGTTGGTTTTTGGCTACGAAAAATCTGAAAAATCCCCGTGTGTTTTAGTTCTAAAAGATTATAGTCTCTGATTAGATAGCTTCTGAAAATGTGTCTAAAAATGGTTGAGTAAACGACGCGAACTACGAAAACGGAGATGAAGATTTGGCGATTAGCCAAATCATTCAGTTTTGAGTGGTTTTGGGAGTGCGCGATTTGGTACAAAGTGCAAAGTTCTTTTACGATTTTTGAAGCAACTGTTCAATGCTTTGAGCTGCGCTTGTTTTTGGGGGTGTCATTTTTTTAACTAATTAATTTAAAACTAAAAAAAAATTTTCTTCGATTCCTCCATTCTCGCCATTTTCGGCAATTATTGGCCTCCTTTTCGTAGGTTTCGCGTCGTTTACTCAACCATTTTTAGACACATTTTTAGAAGCTACATCTAATCAGAGACTATAATCTTTTAGAACTAAAACACACGGGGATTTTTCAGATTTTTCGTAGCCAAAAATCAAGCGAATTCACTCGGACATGTTGCTCACTACTCCCCTAATCTTTTCAATCGGGCGAAAGCGACAATCTTATTGGCCGGCAGAACCGGCAGAATGATAAGAAGCATCGTGCAGACTTCAACTCGCATCGTTTCCAGAAGCATTGTAAATCAAAATCCGCGATTACAATTACGTTTGTCATCAGGACTCTGTGAAAGTGCATTGAAAATGGAGAAACACGAAGTAGTACCGGACGTCATTCCAGTTGCCCCAAAAGAGAAGGCGACCGTAAAGTATCCGAGTGGCGTAAGCGTCGACGAAGGTAATGAGCTAAAACCGCGTCAGGTGAAAGATGAGCCAAAGGTCGATTGGAATGCCGATTCCTCGTCATTCTACACACTGTGCATGACTGATCCTGATGCGCCGAGTCGCAAAGATCCCAAATTCCGTGAGTGGCACCATTGGCTAGTCGGAAACATTCCTGGTAAAGATGTATCGAAAGGTGAAGTCTTGTCGGCTTATGTTGGATCCGGGCCGCCAGAGAAGACCGGTCTGCATCGATATGTATTCCTAATCTACAAGCAGAACGGAAAGTTAACTTTTGACGAGAAGCGCCTACCGAACAACAGTGGCGATAATCGTGGAGGATTCAAAATTAAGAAGTTCGCCGAAAAGTACAGCTTGGGTGATCCTGTTGCTGGAAACTTCTATCAAGCCGAATGGGATGACTATGTGCCGGAGTTGTACAAGCAATTGGGAGGTTAGAAAACATTGCGTATTAGGCCGATAACCGGCATCTGATTTATTGCATTTTGTTTATGTCGTTATGTAATAACTTTTAATCGATAACAAATAAAGTTTTGCTAACGAAAATTGTTTGCCTCCTGCATCTATTTTTAGTGGGCCAGGTTGACGTATTTGCAAAATTATAGATGGTTGGCAATGCAGAGCTAAGTTAACCCTGGAATGGTACCCATGAGTAATTTTTACTCACATGCGGTATATATTTCGTCGCGCATAAGCCAGTTGGCCACTCTGACTGCCATGAGGCTAGAAGCTACATAATCTTTTTATGTTTAATGATCAAATAAAAAATGTACATAATACTATTGTTGCTTTATTTTTAGTAAAAACATATAACTAAAATCATCCAAAATTTTACCGTACCATTCTAGGGTTAATGCGTGGAAGCACGCAGGTACTTGGCGGATAGCTGAAGCTAATGTATTTTTGCTGAAACTTCGATTCATATGAACGGGGGAATATAATCTTACATGGCTTTATCATAAAGCCAGAGGTCACGGTTTATTCAATTTTGCGCGATTCTAAGTATCAAATACGATTTAAGAAAATTCTGAAGAATGAGAAGTACGATTTTTAGTTTTATGATCTATCCCTCACCAGGTCAGACTTTTAAAAAAAAATAAAATTCGACAAATGAGTTACACTTGAAGGGCTTGAATTTCATATTAATGACGGGAACCAAAAGAACCTAATAAGCTTTTGACTGCTGCCGTGTAAAAATGTGCAGAAAACAAATGAATTGGTATTAGATCCAATCTTGTGTGTCTGGCTCGTCTGGCTTCAGAGCAGATTCTTTTCAGCTGCCAGGCAAAGAGATTCTTATAAGAATTAAATTTTCTATTCTTGGTGTAAGATAATCATTATTATATTGAACTAAGCGACATTTTTAAAATTAATCAAAAGTCAAACAGCTTTGAAAAAAAAATTTCAGCTTATACAAATTTACCTTGAGGATCTTCAGAAAATACCATTGCTGGAACATTTCCGAAAGTGGTAACGAATATAAACAGGATAAATTTCGAATTATATTCGAAAATGGTTTAGCATTTACATCCGACTAAAAATTGGCTGTTTGCTGAGAGCTTTTTGGTGCTAATAGTACAGGTTTAAAATAACTTTTTGCAAATTATTTATTTATTTTATGGGAAATATCCAAATCAAATTCACGCTTCAACATTTTTAAAATGTTTGCTCAAATTTATGTCCCCTAAACATTCCACGGTCGGGATAAGCTCAGCTATTTAAAAAATACGAAACAATTGAGGTATTTTTATTTCGATTGCATATTGCTTTTTCTATTCTTGCCCACTGGAGTGAAACATTGGCCTAACCAAAAAAAAGAACTACATAGTATCAAGGCCTTGGTAGAATACAGTTAGAATAAATGCGAAATTGTGATTCATGCTTATCAGGCTGATAAACATGAATTACAATTTCGCATTTATTCTAATTATGAGCTGATAATATCAGCCCATATTCCCCATGATACACATTATATGTAGCTTAGAAACGTATCCACTTAATGCGTTCGTAATCAGTTATGTGATTTTCCACTACTTTCTGAAGCATTGTAATTTTATCTGTGCTTGAAAGTTACGAAATATATAGAAATTTGTCCGACATTGCTTGCAGTTTCAATTTACTTTCAAAAACTTATTAAATTATTTATCATACTTTTCCAATTTGGATTTAAAAACTTTTTTTTTAAAGGCAATTAAATAAAAGCTTGCCATACAGAATAAATAAGAGGTTTAGTTTACATTAGGTTTGCTCGAAATACCAATATTGGACGAGGAAGTGAAAAATATATAGCTTCTGAAGGGAGAAAATTGTATGGAAATTTAACATTTGTTTTTGCAAGATTAATTTTAGATAATTATTTTCGAAGATTATCTAGACCAGTGATGGCCAGCCTTTTGTATACCGTGCGCCAATATTTCCGCAGACGAGTTCAGATGCATATAACTCGACCAATTTTTCTATCTACTTAAGAGGCATTTCACGTGAAGCGGACAACAAAAAAAGTCGAGGCTCTGAATTTAGTTCAAATTGTGCATAAGGGTACTTCTAGAGAATATAAACGTGGGCACGCAATTTTTCTTTTTCATGAGGTTTAGTTGCCGAGCTATGGGCTTTTGAATAATTGACAAAATTGATGAAAGGTTTTTTTGGAAGCCGATTCTGAGACTGGAAAAAAATCTGAAAAACATTAAAAACAATGATTGGTATAGGAAATTAACTGTTCTTTTTAATTTTGAAATTATATTTGAAAAACACATTTTTTTCCTGCGTAAAACCGGAAGTAGACACTTCAACTCGTTATTTGAATAATTTGGACCAAGTTAATTTTGTTTATTTTTATATCAAAACAAAGCTTAAAGTGTACTTATTTTATGATAAAAGTTTTAGAATGGGATGACCAGTAGTTTAAGAGTTAGGTGAATTTCAATACGTACAAGTCATATGAGGCGTAGTACCGAGAGCTAAAGTTCTGAAATTTCATAAAATGCCCGAACTAATGATAAATCCAAGTGACCGAGCACACGAATGCGAGTGTTGAGTTGACCAATCTTGGCGGTAAGAGAATCCAGAAGACATTTTTGTATTGAGTTAACTTTAGCACTCATTAACTCAATACGAAAATTTCTTCTGTATTCTCTTACCGCCGAAACTTTCCAACGAAATCACATGAGTCGTTCGTATTGGCCGAGCTGACTTAGAGTTTGAGCACGAGGTCTTATTCAAATTAATATGAACGTAAATTTGTTTGAAAGTTTTGTTTATTAAAAAACATGCAGTGGCACAAAATCAAATCGAAACAACTTAAAGAAAAAATTGAATTAATGAAAAAAGGCTACACAAATGTTCCAAAAAAATCTATAATCTGCATTTTTTTCTGGTAACGGTTTTATAGGACTTTTATTTATTTATTAGTGCTTAGTTGGCATTAGCTTTTAGTCCTTTACTCCATTAAGCTGATGTTGCACTGGCTCCACCATTTTCTTACAAAAAGAAGGCTCAATTTCGTCCTATTATTTTATCAAACCTGTTTTTAATACATTTCTAATAGTTATAGAATGTTTATTTTTAATTTTTTTTTAAGTTCATAAATGTGATATAGCATTTAGATCGGCGGCGGATACTTGGGGTCAGCTATAATAGAGCCAATTCCCTACATTATAGGCTTGGGATCGTTATCTTGATACAAAAATGTTTCAATCCCCAATTTTCGACCACTTTTTTTTAAATTCATTTTCAAGACTTTTAAATGCAGCCTGGCTCATTATTCCCTCAATTATATGAATATTCCCAAGCCCAACCGCTGACATAGAACCCCGCACTTGCAAGGACCCTTCACCGTGCTTAACGCTTGGCCGTTGATAATTTTCTTTGGGTTCTTCACTGATTCTTCTCCATACATACGATTTGCCATCCGATCTAATAACGTTGTATTTGCTTTCGTTGGTGAATAAAACTTGCCAATACCAAAAAATCTTTTTCACCGTACTTTTAAGCAAAATTCAGTCTTTTTTGCAACTAACCTGACTGACTAAAGACTTTCTTCTCGCAACCCTACCATTAAACGATGCCCCCGCAAAATCGTCCTATTTGCTTGCAAAATTAGTTTTTTTCCCCAAGGTGCTTTTTTTGCTTCAATGACAACTTTAAGAGCACTTAAAAGGGTTTTTCTTCTATCTGTCGCACTGCCCATCGTTCATCTAACGAAGTGAAAATTTTTTGGAGAACTTGGTTTAGATTTATATTCATAGTCTTTGGTGCTATAATGACGTTTTATTACATCAAATACTATTGTGGGAGTTCGATCAGCTATATCAACCAATTTACGCACATTTTTACCAATTTGGGAATGTCGAATTATGGCTTTTCTTAATTCAATTGTATTTTAAGTTCCTCTTGGTGCCATATTACTACCGTTATCTTTTGAACTTAGGCTATGCGCAACAAGTGATGCCAAAACACTTTCTAGTGATTTGTCACACCCTTCAATTATAGAAGAGAAGAGCTCCAGTTTTTTTAAGCATTGCAAACCATACTATAATATTTTAAATAAATGTTATGTGTTGATTTTTGGCAACTATGTACAATTTAATAATAACTCAAATTGTTGGGAAATCTGGTCTCTTTAGCCTCAAATCGATCAGCAAAATCGAAATCACTTGATTTTGCCTCAGTGTGGAGGTACTAATATGTAATTGTTAACTGTCAAAAATGGGATGATCCGATGAATCAAAAGACTACACTATTTGAATTGAGAGCACTCAGGTGTTGGAAATATAAAGATGCATTCTGTTAGAGTGCCTACTTTGAAACAAAAAGTAGGCGTAAAAAACCAATGCGCCACTTGTAATCATCTAATTCGCCACGTTTGATGCATGCGCCATGGTTTGGCCACCCTTGGTCTAGACTATAGGAGACATTCGACGAGTGCATATAAATATTCCCTTGACGAACTGCTTCAGTTCTGAAGCGCTGAAGCAGTTCGTCAAGGGAAGCAAAACTGATTTCAAATCAAGTCTGTATGCCAATTCCTCAGTTTCTGATCCTATGTATCTTGATGACGCTAATGTTGCTAATCCTCTGGATACTTGTGAATTATTTGCTACCTTTTTTTCCTCCTTTAAAAATGCTCTGATTACTTCGATATCTTCTGATTGTCCCCGTACACCACCTGCTTTATCATTGTTCATACTTCGCTAATTTTGCTCTGCCTTCGATTCTCAACGTCAAGTTCATGTAATTTATGCCAACTTTTCAAACGATCTTGGCTCTGTGAATCTACTCTATAAACTTGAAGGGTTCGGCATATTTGGTCCCCTTCTCTCCTAGTTTTCCCCCCTGCAGAGTCACTTTAAACTCCTATCTTAGGTCCCTTAACTTTTGTCTTGTTTTTCAATGACCTTCCTTCTGTCTCCCATATGTGGATGATTTAAAGCTATACAGGGCAATCATCATCAATTGCAAGCTGATTTGTTTCCCCTTAGTCACTGGCGTCAATACAAGTTGTAAGGACAAACAAACAAAAATTATCTTAGCCGAAGTCAAATTGTTCAGCAATTAGAAACTTTAGTGGCATCTTTGCAATAACATCTAACGTCGTGTGAAGAATAGAGTAATCAATGATTTGCGTTTTAGCATACATACAAACTGATAATCTCATCTAACAACACGTTGTTAACATTTTTGAATGTCATATGAAACAATGATTTCTTTGTCACTAATTTGTATTTAAATATACTTTTTTGTTTTAATAAACATTTACACAATACATATTTTTCACATATTTTTATCTTTTGTCATTTTTTTGAATATTTTGCTTAACCTGTTTTGTTGGTTTTTCATACGCTCTACTTTTTTTTATTTTTAAATCGTTTGCATGTCTTATCATTTCGTCGATCGTAAATATTTTTTATCATTTAATAATCTACAGTTTATATATCACTCTTTTTTTGTATTTCATTTAATATTTTCTTTAGCATGCTTACACTTTCTCTATATTTCTTCTTTCGGTATCATTATCAATTGCAAATCAATTTCTCTAATATATCTATGCAATGTATTTATAATTTATAAATTTACTCTTATATTTATGTTTTGCAAATACTCTTACATTTTGTAAAATGGTATTCAACAATATTATGCCAAATTCGGAAATCCTCATTTTTTTTTTTACATAATTTTCAATTTTACTTTTCGAAATGGTCTAGAAAATTTTAGTAAATTTTCTTAGTTTATTTCTAAAAATTATAAAACTAGTTCTTTCAATGGGACAAATCAAAAATGCAAAATACAGTGGAATTGATGATGTCAAATGTAGAATTGCGAATAGCGACGCGCTTGTTTGTAGGGCATCGTGAAAAAATCGGTTACGGAACAGATTTCTAACAAAGACTAAGGCTCGATCTCGAAATATTTTTTTAACACAGAGTAGTGTAAAGACAAAATCGACACAGAAAAAATATTCACGTCGATATTGAGCTTCAACTTGTATGAATCTTGGAGCGGATCACAAACTTCCAAACAAAATTATGTTTAAGCACAAAATTAGCTTTTATTAGGATAATAATTCTACGGATCGTACTGTTTCTCGGGTTCATATATGAAAGAAATAAGAAATCTATGTTTGACATCATCAACGAAGGTCTGAGTTTTGAATCCTACTTTCAAACTAAGTTGACAATATAAACCCAGATTGATAAGAAAAGCTCTCTTTTTATAAAACACCTTAAAAGTTTTAACACTGATTTAAAATATTCTAATCAAACATATTCATGCATTTATTATCATCTTTTTATATATTCGTATCTTTAATATTTGACTATACATCCGATTATTTTAATGTTTTGTCTCTTTTGTGAATTTTAATTTACGAGTATATACATACACATATATATCATTTTTATTTTATTTTGTTTCGATTAAAATTTTCACTTTTGCTTTAATATTTACAAATAACATCACTTAAAACTAACTTGTTTTCTATTTTTGAATATGCATAAAAATGAAATCACATATTTTTATTCCACATCGATACTGTATGTATTTACAGGAAGGGCATTAATAGAAAAAATAATATTTGTTTTCATATATCTCATAATCTTCAAATATTTTCATAGTTTTGTAATAAGTCGATGTGCTGGGTAATCTTCTAATTAATCATTGTTTTCATTCACTTTGTGTTTTTAACTCTCTACGACTGCAACATAACTAATGGTTCAGACGCGCTGGATACACAGAAGTTCAAGTTTTCATGTTTCGACAATAACCCTTCACTTGTTTTCACTAACAAAAATATATGTTTTATTCATCACATAATTTGATTGTTAAAAATAATGTTTCAATATTTTATCGTCAGCATTGCGTGGCTTAAAGCAGATGCCAAACTTTCGGTAAAACAAGTTCGCATCTTTATGAAAAAAGCAGATTTACATAACGAAAGAATAATCGAAATATGGATAGCATAATTATTTTTAATCTGATACGGTGTAAATAATAACGCACAGAGTAAAACATCCCATAAAATTGCATTTGCACAAATATACTCTTGCATTATTTACTGTTTCAAAAATATTAAATTGTATTTGTACCCAATTCGGCCAAAATGCAAGAAATAATTGTCTTCTTGGAAGCAATCTTTGAAATGTTTGCAAACGCTTGATTTTTAACTGATATAACTTTTACTTAGAGACTAAACCCTTTCATTTCTCTGCCAAACAATGCCAACATACATATATATCCCAGATATTGTTTATTTTTACACAGCTAAATGAAAATGCAATAGAATTGTGAGTTATTCTATGCCGTCAAGATATTTAAAGGTTATAAAAACACAACATTATGTTCGTTTAACATAAATAAAAATATATAGATTGAAAACTTTAGCATACTTCTTCCATAAAATGGTGCAACAAAATAAACTATGGCCAGTTGTTTTTGAAAAATGATGTTCGTTAAAGAATATTAGCTTTGAGTGACGTCATTTTGTGAATGTTGTTCCAATTTTCTTTTTGCGATATTCTGCTTGATTTGTGATATTTTAGCGCTTTGCTTATTCGTGATTTGTACTAGGATATGGAAACATCGTTGCTTGCTTGTCTGAAATGCAACAGTATAAAAATGACTATTAGAAAATTTAAATGCTAGTAATTTAAAAGAAATCAATTTATCACTCAACAATATCATCCCTTAGCGCACTTCACAGACACAAGAAAGCAATCTGGGGGGAAACCTACTCTTTGAAAAAGAAGGAAGCCGAGAGCAAAATATAACTGCAAAAGACACAGCAAACAGTCCGAAACAACGCATGGAAGATTATTTTACCAAATCCAAGAAGGAGTCTCTGCAGACTTTACTTTGTAATCACTGTTCCTGGGGGCTCCGGTGATTGAAATGTAGAAGACTTCTGTGCATCTGGTCAAACCTCTTGCGCTTTGGTGGCACACAGCTAGATCTGTGGTCACCAGCGAAAAGATCAGAGCTGCAACAATGTCCTTCGAAAATTTAAAATCGCCCGGCCTGGTTGTCAACTATCCGAATATGCGGATGGAAAAAACTGACCACCTAGGAAAAAACCTATAGGAAATCTTATGGGTATACCTAGCCCAGGGATATGTCCCGTCACTTCGGTGACAGTTAAGGTAGTCTTCATATTAACAGATATTCAGATTCAATGCAATTAAAGTCGATCAGCCTAGCATGGTTTATGCTGAAATGTCTAGACAGGCTTGTTGAATGACACATATGCACCAGGCCGCTTAATTCAACCCCTTAAATAATTAGCAAGTTACATACAGCTAGGAAAATTATGCAAGATGGCACTTCATTCTCAGGTTTCTAGAGTTGAGGGCACGATTTCTCATCATGAGTATGCGATGGGCTCATTTTTGGCCATTGAAGAGGCTTTTGGCTGCGCGCTCTTTACAAAGCTCTGTAAAGCTGCCAAATTTCAAGGCGTGGACGACATCCTATTTAAATTGTTGTTGCTATCGGAAGCTGGAGCTGACTGCTACGTGTGAAGAAAAGCGACAAATGGATATCCTCTACTACCTCCTATTGCCGCTCCTGTGGAGTATACTAGAGATGCACTTCTTCTTCTGCCTCCACTCAACATTTGAATTCGGAGTGGTGACCCAACTAGGCAATGAGAATTTGGGGCACTGCTCTATTAGAGTTTCAATGCCTGAGATCTCACAGGTTCTGGCGGTGCCTTCGGACGCTTAATTGGCTCTGGATTCGATTGGTGACTCAACTTGACTTATTGATAGGCAATGGGGATGTGGGGCACTGCTCTATTAGAGGTCCAATGCCTGAGACCTCACAGGTTCTGGCGATGCTTTCGGACGCTTAATTGGCCCTACTCGAAAGAAAGTGCGAAGTAATCTTCTTAAGCAGAAGTGATAGATGTCTGTACGGGGGATACTCCAGGATATTTTTCGCGAACGACTTCCAGGCATATGTTAGATCTGAAGCTGATGTCTATCTTTGTTCATCGAATGACAGATGGGATTTTACTCTCGGAGAGCATAGCAGATTTTAATATTCACTACCTTGATAGCTGCTTGCTGGGCGATTGATGATATGAGGAGGAGTAATTATCGGAATCTGGTGCAGTAAAGTAAATATTATAATGTACCATGTCTATACAAATGCGCTTAATAAAAAAATCATGGCTACAGCATAGCAACAGCATAGTAACAGCATAGCAACAGCATAAGATGTGATGTAGTTAAATTTATGAAGCGTCCGATTGTGGGTTAAATTGCAAATGTCGAATTCGTGGATGCTATCTTGTGGAGGAACTTTGTTTTCTGGAGAGTCACCGACCCTAAAAAAAACAGTTGAAGTGTATTCGCTCTCAGGTTCTCAGAAGAAACAACTGTAAATCTTTAAAGTTTGAATTATAATAATTAAAATCGAAAATGACGGATGAGGCCTAAGTGAAAAAAGCCAAAACTAGTTTCAAACAAAGCAAAGATTAGTATTATAATGTACAAAAAGTTGTATACTAAAAGAACTTATATCTAACTATCAATATATAACTTGCTCAGCCAAAAGATATCATATTGCATTTATCATAAGTAAGCCGAATGAATAATCAAAAGTCTGACTCTTTAATTAACGGTAGCAAATAAATTCGATCAATTTAACTCTCAAAAGAATTAACCTATTCCAGGCATATCTATTTTGTACGATACTAAAATAAATAAATGCAGCAAATTTTTTGATAACAAACGTTCGCGGTAAAATTAATCAAGCACGGCTCAGTGCTTTAAGGAATTAGTGTAGTATTGTTTTTCGTCGTGTCCTTGCTTTCCAATTTGACTGAAGTACACATTTGGACTATGTTTACATACTAAGACTAAAGACAGACGACACAAGTTAATTATCATTAACACAATGATCATTGAACGCTAATGATAATTTGTTTGGAGAGTGACACACGGTTATTTGAATGAGGTTGTTTAACAGCTGTAGATTGTTTGAATTTAAATGGTATTATTTTGACAGTTATTGTTTATCGAAACACATAAAAAAATCAGAAATTAGTACAAGTTTTACTGCGAATGAGCCTTTGTGTAAAATTATGGAAATTTTACACAAAAAAAAGTTTAATCACGATAAGGAAGAAAATATAAAATGTTCAGGTATTGAAGAAGAGAATACGAAGAAATGTGCAAAAAATGAAACATTTGCATGCCACATTGTAATATATTCGAAATAATATGTTTATGTTTTTGACAGTTAGAAACTACATTATTTCAAATGGAATTTCCCCAGAAAATTTCATAATCTTCTCCGTAGATGGTGCGACAATCGATAAGAGCAAATGAGCATTAGCTTCCAAATGATAATTCGTAGAACCTCATTGATGATGTTATAAATGATGATTAACCATGACACACGTAATGGATAATGATCATTGGGCTCGAAATGATAATTAACTTGTGTCGTCTGTCTAGGCTCTACCGTTCCCCTACAAATAGCCTTGCTAACACCAAGAATCGAGACTGAGGCAACCGTACGAGACTTGATTTGCTAAGTGTATGATTTGTTTGTTAAGAAACCACCACAACAGTCATACTAACCTTGAGTATTGTTGTACAAATTCAAATTAATTCTTGGTTTAGGCGGAAGCTTTGGTGTAGATTCACCCGGCGAAAACTGTGGCGATGTATTCGTACTAGTACGACGTACTACAACTGGTGGTGGGGCTGGAGCTCCAATAAGAGGTGACATTGGTGTAGCAGGTGTAAGTGGTGATGATTTCGTTGATGAATTTGTCGCAAGTGATGACTGTGTACTCTGAGAGCCTGGGCTCCCTGTTGTTAATCCACCTGACGACCCTAACGGGCTTTTTGCTGCTTTTTCCATGGCGGAGTTTCGTCGTATCATAATTGCACTTGTATGGGGTAACATAAGATTATTGTGACCGGTTAAGAAATCAGGTGAATGATGATGAGATAACGATGCCGGAGAGTCTAAGGTTATCATTGGATTGCGACTGGCATGGTGATGGTGATAAAGTCGAGGTGGTAATGGCGGTGGACTTAGCTCCCCATCTCGCGGAGGTAACTAGAGTATAGATATTATTACTGAATAATCGTATTTTGTTTTTAAGCACATAAAATTGAGCATTCATCACATCAACTTACTTCTGGTGCATCAGGTGCTTGTCGTTTTTGTGCGTAACTAGCTGCATCTCCACTGTAATCCCGTCTCTCCGGTTTGCGGGGTGGAATTGGTGGAGGAGCAACAGGATTAAAGCTAATTTGTGTACTTGGAACATTAACATGCGGTGATATTGGAACTTGACCAAAGTCATTCAAAACAGCGATATCCGACGATGCCGTAGAATTTGCACAAATGCTATTCTGATGTGTCTTCGGACTTGGCGGAAACCCGTGAGGCGGTTGATCACTGAATCCTCCCATGGCGTTAGACAGTGCTATTGAAGAGTCATCACTATAAACAAACAATAACGCTAAATAATGAAAAGTTTCAATAATAGATCCAAGCCCATTACCTTAGGCTATATGTACTAGTTCTAGTATTAACTCTAGGATGTGACATATTTTGGAATGGAGATCGATTCATTGCATTAAGATCAGTTTTTGGACTAATAGTTTGAGGTGGAATTGGTGGAGGCGACGGCTCACTGTTTATGCTACAACCGCAGGAACTACTAAATGAACTCGAAAGTATTGTTTGAGTGTCTCCATTTAGTGTGTCATGCATCAGCTTAGGATTCATGATAGATGCATGACGCCAGTTATTCGTACTAGCGGGACTCAGGATAGGTTTGCTGCTTGTATCAGCCGAACTATTCACAAATATTGAATTGTTCATAGATATAATACTGTTCGATCGTTTCGGTATTCCTGGTGCTCCCATCATTGACGAATTCACCGAAACAGTATCTGAGAGATCTTGTAGTGTTGTTGTGGATGTAGCACTGGACATGGTGCTGATGCTCATGCTTGATTGCGACAGATTCCCAGTAACACCACCCGGTCCTCCATGAAAGTGTTGATGTTGAAATGTGTGGTGAGAATGAGAGTTATAGTGATGGTGACTGTTTGCGTCTCGTAAACAAACATTCGTAAATATTGCGAAATCATTTGCGTTCGCTAACGAACTGGACGTTGTATTTATGGCGGGGGGACTCTGTTCGCCGCCGTTTGTATGCGATGGCAGCGACTTTGAGCTGTACGGAAGTGAACCTGGTTGATTTATGGTATTCGAACTGCTCGAATTCGAGCTGCTGTTATTGTTCTGGCGCTTTGGCTTTATTCCAGGTGATTTCAGGGGCATATCCGGCCATTTCCTTGCCTGCAAACAAGAATATGTTGAAAAATGCACGTATAGTGACAATACATATTACTTACAAATTTAGGCGGTTGTTTACAACCTTTCGGTTCTATTCGTAGGCTCTCTTTGTACAGGTAGTTTGAAATGTCCGTATCCGACATACTCTTGAATGGATCGAGGTTCAACAGAAAATTCTAAAAAATAAAATCTTATAGCATTCTAGTCAAAAACATTTTACTTAACCCCTTACTCTTATCTTCGGGTCGATCTTCAAACAATATGGCTGGTTTTGATATTGCTGAATTTCACCAATTGTTTCCGCGACTTTTCTTCGCTTGGAAAAATTTATAAGTTCCGTGTTGGGCAGAAAATCAGGATTTCCCTCTTCTAAGTGTATGATGTTAGTTAGATACCGGCCGAAAAATGGCACGCATGGCGGATTTATCGATCTTAGCTTCTCTTGATACTTTCGTAAATGCCCGTCCGTATTTAATTCCCGGCATTCCTCTAGCCACTTTTCATATCTAGATGGCAGCCCAGCGAATGTTAATTTCAGTCGAAAAACAGAAGCACTGCCCAAAGCGGCGATTACTGACAAGCATCCGTTGAAGTTGTTTAACTCCATCATGGCCATCATTATATCAATTGCACGTGTTACTATTGCAACTCGCTCCTCATAATTTTCAGCTTCAATTATTGACTTTTCAAACCATCGCGTCATGTTGGTTGTATGTTTCATTAGTTTCAACAAATTTGGGCTCTTCTGCTCTTTGTCTTTTTTCGTCCACGGAGATCCAACAAGTTCTGACGGTTTCACGTTTTTGTACAATTCAAACTCGAGAAGGGTTAGTTGGCGGGCTAGCTCCAGCGGATGGAGAGTCAGTAAATTGTATTCGTTCTCAGGAACTTGTAGGTGATGCTCGATTGGCGGCGGGCTGTTACCATACGCGAAAGTGATCTCTTTATGGCTATCCTTGTGTGAAGTCTACAATAATGACAAGTCAATTCCATCGTTCGAGATGAAGAAAACCAGTTGAATTACCTTTCTCTGAACTATCTTTAATACAGAATCCACCCACTTTCGCATGTACTTCCCATTAACTGTATTCAGAAACTCCTGTAGTTTCGCCAACAAACCATCGTCCTTTTCGAAATCGTAGAAATGATGATCGACCCAGTGCCGTAGCACATTCAGCACTCGAAACTGCACCGGTTGCACATACTCCTTTTTGTATCGTTTCCAGTCTTCTCTCTGTGAGTTTTTATGGATTTTGTCGGGTTCGCAGCCGATCATGTCTTTATCATTAGGCTGATCGGGGTAAACCAGACTTGGGTCGGGAATATTGAAACGTTCAACCAACAGTTGCAGCAGCTCATGTGGTGTGCAGAAATAACGATATGTAGTCAAGAATGTTCTTAGAAATGTTGGGTCTGCGTAAATGTGATACGTTAGGCGTTCTATTAGCTTACACAGCGTTGCTCCCTAGTTTCAAATAAGTCAGTGGCTATTTCAATAGGATTCAGTTGCTTACCTTTATCAATGGAACACCAGTACTATCTTTCTCTTCTAGGATGATATTATTTGGACTATCAGGAACTGCAAATTTGTAAATATCTGGACTAGGCAATCGCAATGGATGCTTCTTTTCAATATCTAATAAAATACTATCGAGTATCCGATCCAACATTGACTTTGTATTCACCATGATTAAATCGGCCATCCAATCGTTTTTGTGTTGAGGATTCTTAGCTAAAATAATTCGAATATTTGTTTTAGAAAGTCAAATTGATTGCGATTTCGAAACACAAATAACAGATTTTCAAATAACAGTGATTGCAATACCTATCAGTACGACAGATTGTTGATCACGTGGTGATATTTCAAATGAATTTTTCAATTCTTCAGTATCAGCTCGATCGATCACTTCGAGTCTTCTCATAAAGAATTTTTCTTTCAGCCGATATTCGTAGTTGTTTCCAGCTACTGAGGTAGCTTGTCGTCTTGAAATCGCTTTACATAAAACTAAGAGACCATCAAACAGATAAACCTTGCGTTCTGTTAATCGCTTTCCTGATCCTAATTTACCCAGATTGTCCTCTGCAATTGATACCAAAAGAAAGTATTAATATTTTTGTTGAGAGAATTAATCGCTAACTTTTCATGTTTACCTCTAATGAATTCATTGCAATTTTGCCCAACAACGTCTTTGTCCCAATGCTCCACACTATTCTGCAGTTCAATTGTTCGTGTTATTGCTAAATTACGTCTAGTGCGCGACGGAGTCTGAACCACCGATTCCCTGGAAGAATTTCCAGATTAGATTCTATTTATTGAAAGTGTTCATGTAACTCACTTTGGTAATTTTGCTACGATATTTTCTAGACTACTTTGCAATGGCTTCAATAAGCCTAGGACTTGTGAAAAGCTTTCTTTATCCTCCACCGACGGGCTTAGAGACCGTGATGCATTAACGAAATCCAAATAGAGAAAAGCGTGCCATATGGGTACTAGAAGAAGTTTTGGTAGATAATATTTACAAGCCTCCAGGAAACCATGGCCAGCTGAAATTAGTGTACTTGCCTAGAAATAAGAACAAAAAGTGCATAAACTTGTTCTGTCTATTATTTCGTGATTTGTGTTTAGTTTATAGAGTGTTCGTAAACTTTATAGTGCATTCGGCTCTAATTCTTTTGAATAATAAATCAGCTTTCACATTTTTACAAACAGCTTGTCAGACAGTTTTTTTGTAATATTAGGTCTGTTCCCGTACTTTCAGTCACTGAATTTTCCTGAATCATGTGGTGGGGGAAATTCATGAAAGTACGGAAACGCTCTCATTGCATTTCCTGAAAATTGACAACCAAAAGTGTCAGTTTTCGGTTTTTGGAAGAACAATAGTGATTATAAAGTCATCCTAAGCGGTTATAAATTATCGCCACAAAAATATTCGACATTCATAGCAACATTACGCAAAAAATATGTTGCTTGCCGTGCACATTTGAAAATATTTACTCGCGCCAAACCGTTTGACGCTTGAAAAGCTCAGACCCTACTGAAATTTCATCGTACTAACTAAAAGAGGGGAAAATTTCAGTTTTTAGTAAAACGGAGTACGGGAACGGCTCCATTGCAATTTATCGCGATTAATCGCAATTAATTGTAGTACGGGAACATACCTATTACCTCGCAGTAGAACAAGTATACCCATAACTACCGACACATAATTGTTTTTAGAACAAATTATCTCATTGGCAGGCATTTTTTTCACACAGGAATAAATTGACAATAAAATAATTTAACTTACCGCTGATGTTGCAAGTAAATTCGTTAAAGCATCTCGTGATTGAGTTGATGTCACTTCTGACGCATATTTTATGTAGACATCGAATTCCGCAGCTTCTGCCAATTCTTCAAAACAACTTCCGACACACAATAGACTTTGTTCCTGCGACATTTCTATAACATCTTCTAATGATCCTAATAAAGTTACTGTTACTTCGTATATATCAAATATATTAGAAAATATGATTTCTAGCTTTCTAGCATCATCGACTATTTTCACAAGCTCTTCTCGAAATACTCGTATGATCATGTGTAGATCGCGTTGATATTGTTTCTCGTCGTTGATAAGTTCCTTTACCCGATCTTCATAGCTTAGTGTGCCACTTGGAACGGGTGGTAGATTTTGTTCTATGGTACTCTTATTATCGCCTTGATAAAACATGTCCATAAGAACCTAACCGACAAAACAGATAAAATCCACATTAGATGCAATTTGTTTAAGATCGATCTAGTTTTATAGTTAGATGACATTGAATTAAAGGTGTATCTAATTATGCCTCTTTCAATCTGAGAGCATCGATCCGCATGCACAATATTATTGCGAAGAAACTCGGCATTCTTTAAATCTACCTTATTTACTTCAAAGACGTTGAAAGTTGTTTATTCGTGAATCTAAAACTTCGCCCATGCAATATCGGAACAGCAAAGGGATTAATTAGTTAAAATAGCAAAAAAAAAAAAATTCCGGGAAGGTGTTCGCATAGTTCTACTGGTTCTGGCCTTACGAAAATCAAAATTTTGGTACTGGTGCATTGGAGACAAGGTAAATCGAAACCGACAAGTTGCGACAAATCGCAATTTCTCTTGACGTGCATTACAATTATCGAAATTATTCAAAGTCGGGAGCCAATCACTACACATACACTAAAGAATTTCGAAAAAAGGCTCGACAATATTCATATGATTTCGCATAAAATTACGTACCACCTTTATAAAATAAAGGATCGCATGAAAAATATTAAATAATTTGCAAAATGTGTTTGGCTGGCTTTATAAAAATTATATTAAAGCGAAATGACAAGTGTATTCAAGTAGAGAAATCAAAACGGCATAGCTGTCGTGCTTGAACTCTAAATCAACTTTTATTCGACAGTGCAACTCAATTATCCTTAAAGTTTTAACAGTGTTAAATGTACATTAGAAAAATATATTTTCAAGTCGATTTTGTCCTGCTAGTGAGTAGCGATTGCAGATACACGTAATGAAAATAAATAATCAAACATAATGCAAACAAAAATGTAATTGAAAGCGTAATTTAAACTCATTTGCATACTATAGTGAAATGTGTCTGATGATCTAACGTAAAATTTGAGGAACATGTTTTTTCGTGAATTATTACTTCTTATATTTGAGATTTTACAGATTCCTAGAATACAATTTTACTCTTCCTCAATTTGTGCTCAAAAAATTAATTTTGTCAGGATAATTTAAAATTTCGCAAAGCGACATAACTACAGTTCGTGAAATATAAGATTTTTTCTCATTTACCTTATCAGCACACATAGCAACTCGAATGTCCTCTTTCGATATTTCTAAGTGTTTGATGTTTTTCACATAGTTACCAGCCAGTTTTAATATATCAGCCGAAATATATTCTAGAACAGCAACCAGGAATATCGATACCGAACTGTCGATTTTGTACTGTAGAACCTCCTGCAATGAGATCAGATATGAATTTCTTGGTTAGAAATTCTAGTTTCGCGACAAACCTTTTGAAGCATGGAGTGTATTCGATCGACCGGTAGTACTGATTTCTTTTTCTTCGATTTATCGATTGTGTCACGTGCTTCGTTTAATGCCCATTTATCAATTGGTGTTGGAAAAGTTTTTCCGACACGATCTTCAATATCCTGAAATTGTACAATAGTCAGTTAGTTAGTTTAATTAAATTGAATTTGATTGAAATTCAATTGAACAAAAAAATGGGACTCTAATTTTTGGCAAGAAACCAATTATTGACTCTATCTAGGTTCAGTTCTGCAGATCCTTCCACGGACCTCCAATCACACGGTATCTTCGTGGCTAAAGAAAGTCTTTTGGAGGAGATAAAATATCTAACTTTATCTTTAAAACGCGCAACCTTTTTCTTTGAACTCCTCTCTGCTCTATTTAATTCTTGGCTTAAGATTAGGTATTTTCCCGCTGCTTTGAAGCGTGCGAAAATATTCCCTATCCTAAAAGCCTCAGAACCCTGCGATGTTCTTAACGCCCATCTGATATCTCTATCCTCAAACCTTTGATGGTAGACGACAACTTGAAACAACTCGAAAGGGCCATTCAAAAACATTTAAATTAGTTAGACTTTTCGATTCGGATCTTCCTACGGAGGTTTGGAGTGTTGCGAAGATTGGCGAGCCGGTAGACAATCGGCGGGAGGCCCTCTTAATCATAAATGAAGAGGCACTGCCGGTCTTGGATGCTCGAAAAGGCATTATCAGGTATGGGGCCGAGAAATTGGCTCTACGGATCTACCGAAGCGACAGGCCAAAGAGCTCTGCTTCGGGAGATCCAATACCTGTAATACCCAAAACAGGTGGCTCAAACGTCAGGGGAGCCACTTGAAGAGGAGGTGGACACCTGTTTGAGGGCGACATCTGAGGAGGAATCGAATGTGGAATCTCTCTGTGCAGATGGGGTTAGCGTCGGGACTACCTCCGAGTTGGGTGGCTGCCGAGGGGGAGGACCTCGATCTAGCCCTTATTAACAGTAAATGATCGTGAAGGTACTGCAGATTAACCTTCACCATTCCAAAGCAGCATCAGCTGCCCTGCTATTCTGACTGTCTAGGACAGAGGAGAAGCTAATCTTAATTGAAGAACCATGGGTTGCCAACAACCGGATTTGCGGGTTACGCACCAATGGATACAGATTGATGGTATCCGACGGCATACATAAACCACGTGTCTTATCAAGAAAACCATAAACGTCCTTGTACTACACAATTTCAGTGACAAGGATAACATGGCTATCCCTCCCTGCGACATTGTCAAGAGTATTGTGGCTGAAGACAAGAAAATTGGTGTGCGTCTTATTCCGGGGGGCTGACTCTAACGCTCATAATGAAGTATGGAGTAGCTCCAACACAAATAGCCTAGGTGAGGAACTTTTTGATTTTATCCTTGCCCACAACCTTTTCATCGTCAATACTGGTAGCGAACCAAGCTTTCTTACCTCAAACCGTAGGGAAGTGCTTGACGTTACCTTGATTAGTGGCCGAACTTGCATCTTGTCCGTGACTGGAGGATTCTACAGGAGTGTTCATTCTCTGATCATAGGTACATATCGTACAACGTGGCTGGCCGCAGCTCTGCTGAGCAGGTAGCCTTTATTAACAGAAAGAGAACGGAGTGGAAGTTATTTAATTCTCTGGTTCGATTCTCACTGGAAATTGCTCCTAAGAGTATTGACTGCTAGGCGGTTGACACTCTTAATAGTTTTCTCAACTCCGTGTCTAGGGAAGCATGTAAGCCACCCACAGCCAGGGGGAATCCTAAACTACCCTGGTGTAATATGGAGATCAGCACCCTGCGGAGAGAATGTAGGAGGGAGTTCAATAGCTCCAAAAGATCTAATGTACGCAAGTATGACGTACGCAAGGCAAAAAGGTCCTCATGGAGATCTTTCTGTGGAAACGTATAGAGTCTCAGCGGGGTAAATCGCCTTCCTAAGGTCACCTAAGGCTATGGGGTGCATCATAAACTCTGAGGGTATTTGGACTAGTTCGCGCGCAGATACTCTAAACGATCTTACGGACGCACATTTTGCGGACAATTATTGCCCTCTAGAAGCGGTGCACTAAACGGAGCAAGCTTACAGTTCAACGCCGTCGTTTAGAATATCAAATTCTCAACTGAGGTGTGCTATTAACTACATTGAGCCGTTTAAATCCTCGGACTCTGATGGCGTCTAACATCTAGCAGTCCATGGAGGTATCGCTACCTTGGCTCAGAGAGATTTATAACGCTTGCCTACGCTTCTCCTATGTTCCCACCAGCTGGCGGGAAACTAGAATAGTGTTTATCCCTAAAGCAGAAAAAGTTTCGCATGTTAAGCCGAAGGACTATCGTCCAATAAGTCTTAACTCTGTCTTGCTTAAGATTTTGAAAAGGATCACTGATTACCATATTAAAATATCAATCGATCCTATGTTGATCTCGCAGTCACTGCACGCTTATACTAGAGGTAAGTCTGTTGAGAATGCTCTTCACGCCCTTATTGAGCAAGTTGAGAAATCTCTCGCTCTTAAGGAATATACGCTTGCCGCCTTCTTGGACATCGAGGGGGCTTTTAATAACGTAAAGTCTAACGGAAATGTTGAGCGGCTGATTGCTTTTATTGTGCAGCTTCTCAAAAGTAGAGTGGTAATCTCTTCCCTGGTGAATGCCATTATATACATATTCCTAGGAGTCAGTATGGGCATACGTCAGAGTGGAGTGGTCTCTCCCCTGCTGTGGAACATCACGCTAATGAGGCTGGACCGTGCCAGCTGCAAAGTGATTGCTTATGTGGACGACATAGCTGTAGCAGTGTCGGGAAAGTATTTATATACGCTATCGGAGAGGCTAAATCACTCTCCTGACATACTTTCACATTGGAGTCGTGATTGCGGCTTGAATGTGAATCCTAGCAAAACGGAGCTACTGCTGTTTACAAGGAAGTACAAAGGTCCTTGTTTTGAGTTACCCAAATTAAATGGGGTCTCCATTGAACTGAGCCAGAAGGTTAAGTACTTAGGGCTTATCCTTGACTCGAAGTTACTATGCACCTACAATGTAGCAGAAAGAGCTAGGAAGGCTTTCAACGCACTTTACTACTGTAAAGGAGCCATGGGGGGCAAATTGGGAGTTGCAGCCTCGTAATGTTGCTTGGCTTTATACTGCTGTGGTTGAGCCAATTCTATTGTTGGGGTGGCGTTCTGGTGGTAGGCTGCTTTTAAGGCTACCTACAAACGGCAGCTTGAAAAAGTGCGGAGGATAGCTGCACTACTGGTAACTGGAGCGCTCCGTTCCACTCCTACTAAGGCACTTTTTGTGTTGCTTTATTGGCTGCCAACCAATCTACTGATATCACAGCGAGCTAATCTTGCTACTGTGAAACTGAATTGTATCTCAGCATGGAATAGAACAGAGTTCGATCATGCGAGGATTTTGGCCGAGGGAGTTCCCGCTTCAGCGGGTGTTGACTACATCGCTCCGCAATGTCTACTGAATTTGGAATTCACAAGTCGCATTTCTGGTAGGGTGTAGCGGAACTGGATGTTACAAGGGATGAATGCCGTTATGGTGTCACCCTCGAAATTGGGCTTATCCATGTGCACACTGACGGCTCAAACCTAAACAATAGAGTCGGGAGTGGTGTATACTCAGATGAGCTGAATCTCAAGCTGTCCCTCCATCTACCAGACCACTGTAGTGTCTTTCAGGCAGAGATTGCGGCTATTTTTCAGGCATTCGACTGACTTCTGTGTAATCGAATATTCGGGGTCAATATTGGTATTTTCACAGATAGCCAAGCAGCTATTAAGTCCCTTGCGGGTCCTTGTACAGTGTCCATGATTGTTGCTGAATGCCGTGCATCTCTTAGGGAGATATCGAGACATTCGGTTGTTCAATTGATTTGGGTACCTGGACATAGGGGTTTTCAGAGCAACTGTGAGGCCGATGAACTAGCAGGCCTTGGAACCTTGCTGCCGGATGTTTCTTGCTCCTTTTCAATAGCTATATCGATGACATCAGTCAAATTGGCCATCAGACAAAAATATCTTGAGGATGCTAGGAAGTTCTGAGCAGATGAATCATCCTTCACGGATGCGCATCGCACCAGGCAGCTTTTAGGCTTAACTGAAGCGCTTTGCGTTGCACTGTGGGTGTCCTTACGGGTTAAAGTTATGCGCAACGGTTGAGCATAGATTTTAATGATTTCTATCGGAGTTTTGGATCTGAGTACGAGGAGGAATCCGTCCTGCATCTCATGTGCCAGCGCCCGGCTTTGGAAAGGAGAAGGTTTGCGGCACTTGGTGCACCCTTTTTCTCAAACCTGACCGAACGGTCCCTGACCAATTTAAAGGGGATAGTTCGGCTTGTCAAAGGAAGCAGATAGTTTCCTGAGTTCAGTACGTAAGAGAGAGGCATAAACTATTGTGGCATCACAAGGGAACTCTTGTGTCTATGTGTGTCGGTCGTCAGGCCTCTGCAGATAGGTAGCCACTTCAACCTACCTACCTACCTAAATGATCTACAGAAGGCCTTCGACTCGGTTTGAAATATTCATTTCGGTTTTCCAACATGGATAATCAAAATCGTCACATGAGAATTTGTCACCTTCAATGATGCTTTCTCTGACGAAATTCCGATTGAATCAGGTGAGAGGTACGCACAAAAATTAATTGCATATTATACGAAGTACGAAGTAGGGATAAAATACAAACAAGATTGAGCTGATATTTTTCAGAGGTGACCACAAAGACTTCAGAAAGAGGTTTAAATGGTTCTTAATGACTAGAATATGTCTCTTATAAATAGTTCATAGCCCATGATGTACTCACTCATCATTTATGAAGTCCATAGCAAACATGTTTGTTTTATTATCTTAATCTTGTATCGAACTCAACTCCCCAGATAATACAGTCTAAATAACCATTTTCTTTCCAGTTGAGGTAATATTCACAGCCATTAACTAAAAAGGCACAGCTTACAAGTCCATCATCGCCTTAATAAAAAGTTTTATGTTGTCTTTTTCAATCTTCTCTCTATAATTCTCTAAAACCCTATCTCCTCCAGTGCCTTTGTTCGTCAAATATAGGGATTTCAAAAAGGACATAACAATTTTGTACTAAAATCTGCGTTTCTCGTGAACACGTCATCCAATTCAGCTGAAATTTTCAGAATACATTGGCGTATCTGTGGAATAGGTCTAGGCTAGAGATGGGAAATAAAAGCCAAATTAAGCAACACGTTCCTACGTTGCAGTTTCGGATGGATAACATGTTCCAGTAACATGTTATTTTTGGAACGTTGTTCCACCGCAATTTGCACTCATCATATATGTTGCGCGTTCCAGTATAAGGCCGCTTTCACATTATGCGATTTCCACCGTACGGCGATATTTTTCTAGTGGTGTGAAGAAGAGTATAGCCTCTTTCACATTTCACGGTTACATGTAGCAGTACCGTGTAGCAGCCGTCCACTGCCACTGCAATCCACGGCGACCTGACACTCAGGTGCACGTCACTGAGTACAGATTTTCACATTAGATGGTTTCAAGCCGCACGGCCAGTCAAAATCAAGCCAATTTAGTTGCGATTCTTCAAATAAAGTAATAGACATTCGATAATAATTGAAGAATTTATTTCCATCTTTCCCTAGATCCTCGAATAAGGTATGAAAGTCTACACTTCTTCTCTCCTTTTGTTGATAGAATGCACCCAAACATGGCGTTTGCGTTGTCGTCTTTTTTTGGTGACGATTATATAGCCATAAGCATAATGCAATAGTTTTTTTGCGATTCATTTTAACTAAACAGCACACCATTTAATTACAAACTGAGCTTGTGACAAAAAAACCGCGCATAATCCGTATAGTGTGAACATGTTGCTAATTCGGGTTTTCAGCGTACGGTTTTTCGCCGTACGGTGCAAACCGTATAGAGTGAAAGCAGCCTAACTGCAACGAAATGCGTAACGATAACGTGAAAAGGTAATACGTTTTTCTCGGTTCAGTTTCACATGTTATAAATTTGCATGTTATTTTCCGGACATTCCGAATCGTCTTGGGCAATTAAAGCGCTGGGCACACGGGAAGCGTTTCGGCGTGGCGTACATCAAATTTTGAACGCTGTGAATCTGTAATGCACAGAATAGTAATGTTTCGGTCACACAGAATGCGATGCGTGGACGACATACTTTTTCGGCCGCGGCAGCTAACGCCAAAGTTCTACAAAATTTCAATATCGGTAGGGCGTTGATGACGTCGTCATAGTCGAATATGTAAGAAAACTGAGCACCTGATAGAAAAAGTATTCTTGTATGAAACTTTGCATAAGTGACACAAAAACACGTTACTGAGCCCACTTATGATTTTCCAAACGTTGGGCGTTATTCGCTTCTGATGTATGCAAGACGTTCCAAAAATAACATCTAGTTTTAAATAACATGTTTCGTTGGGAACGTGTTACGGGTTTGGAACTATGTTATTTAACGAGCTACGTTAAATAACGCCCAACTTTAGTCTAGGTTTCACCTAAGCCGTTTCACGTAAGCCCTTTGGCCTTTTCATTGGCATTTTAATTGCTCTTATAATTCTATCAGCAAATAAATTTTCAGAATATTAAGTATGCGAAATAAATTTTGAACATGTTTCAAACATGCACATTATTAAGTTATGGATATTTTTAACCCTATGTGTGCGCTAGGTGCCCGATAGGACTAGTGGAAAATTGACTCCAAAGAATCCATCGCTATTAACGAACTCGCCGTGGCCATGTAAAGAAAATCATATTCCACACCCAAATGTATCGTGTTTTCTGCATTTCGAATAAATTTCAGTACGATACCTGAATTATTCCGCGCTTTATTTGAGTACCAATTTGTTATGTCCTTATTGGAAACCTACTTATTGAAAAGAAAACAGCAAATTTCAACTATAATTTTTTGCATTAAATTTGTTCTCAATAAATTACCTGAATCGTGTGCGGTGGAGGCTTTGCACATAGCATGGCCAACAGTCGAAGACACAAACTTTCCACATACAGAAGGGCATCTTCACGGGCAGATAGTCGGGGATGCACCTGCTCCAAGACCTACGGAGAAAAACCATAAGAACATTTTTAGAGTCAGTGTACCGGTTTACACCGGTCGGACCAAAAGTGACCTGACCTAAAGCGCGGACTAAATGAACTTAGTCCTCAGATGTTTACAACGAACCCGACCTAAAATTTGCTTAGGTGGAATTTAGTCCTCGTTCGTATATGACAGCTGTCATTTAGTTTAATTTTCCTTCATGCACTGTTTTTATCGTTTCATTTGTCTCTCAAACATGTTTATTTCAATGATTTTGTGTCAAAGGGGAATGTTATGAGCTTATATTCGACATACATACATTATTAATAGTTGCGCAAAAATCAATGTTTAGGTCGCGTGTGTTTACAACGATTATAGTCCACGACCTATATTTAGGTCAGGTCGCTTGAAATCGTGGACCGACCTAAATTTAGGTCGGTCCACGAGTGTATACAGCACGTGGACTAAAAAATTTAGGTGGAATTTGGTGTTTAGTCCGCGGACTAAACGTCCGCTGTATACAATACTAGTAATGACGTACGGCAATCGGTTGCGCGAAAGAGATCGAAACATAAACATTACACATTCTGCGATAATCGAAAAGTGTCAAAATTTGCACTTACAAATGTCAAGCGATCGTTCGCATGCGCGAAAGAGATAGAGATACTTTGCGCAAATCTTTATTGACATTTCGAGACATATGAAATGAAAACTAGAACTAGAGTTCGGCTCGGAATTTTTTTCTAGCAAGATTTTCCCTCATACCATACCTTTTTCAATGCCGGACTGAATAGCCCCTTCCATTTTGCGGCGTTTTCGCTCTTTTCAAAATCGTATGGTTTCGAATCGGTGATGCTGTTTACATGCTGGCCAGAAAACATTTTGTGCGGATACGTCTCGATCAGGAGTCGACGATATTGATGTCGGTGGCGGTGGCGGCAGCGAGACGGCGAAGGCGTCCAAAATTCCGAAGGCGACGACAACGCGAACACTTCGCACTCTTTCACTATTTTCAAACTTCACAAAATATTTCCAATCGACGTGGGATAGCTGGGCGTTTGCTAACTGAGCCCTACTCGACACTTAACACTTTAGAACCGAATGCAATTGGACTTGCAAGCTCACGCATTGTTTGCGTGCAAAATAACATTGCGCTAATGCAGAACTTTTCTTTTCATTTTTCACTGAACATTGCTCCCAATTCGAGTGATCACGATGCTCCTTTTGGCAATCGAACGTAAAAATAAACGTTGCCGTTGTAGAACGAACCGAATATGCATGCTCCTACCGTAGAATTGGCAATTTTAATCCAACACAAGGATTACTTTTGCTCGACTTCCATTAGCACTTATTAGCATGGACTCGTCTGCAGGCGACCAGACGGAGCCCCAATGCTTCACTCCCCCGAATTTCCACTTCACCAAATACCACTGATTTCGATCGATTTCACGTTACAGCACATAAGACTCGAAAAGTTCACTTGTTAGAAGGTGTTTCGCGCGTGTTTTTTGCAGTGATAGCAATGAATTGAGTTCAATATTTGAAGAAAGAAAAGTTCACGTCGCGGACCACCGACGCCATTTTCAATAGATTCCTTCAAAATCAGTGCATGATTTGTGCTAACCAATACACAAAGGTGACGGCTGACGCATTTTTGTTGTGTTTGATAGTGTGTATACAAATGACAAAAATTTGGTGGTATCTGATGGAATGAATTAGTGAATTCCAGAACCCATTGATATCAGAGGTCAAGTTCTGTTTGTTGGGAATGCTGTTATTGCATGATAGACGTGTGAAATAGAAATTACTTTATTATAAATTATTTCACGCATTTAGTGAAAGCGTAAAATAATAAAATTGTATTGATATGTTTAAAGTACATTTGCTACCATTGCTAAAATTTGCTCATGGAGCCAGGGCAGCAAGGGTAGCGTGGCCGAGCGGTCTAAGGCGCTGGTTTAAGGCACCAGTCTCTTCGGGGGCGTGGGTTCGAATCCCACCGCTGCCAGTTATTTTTACTAACCCCATTCATGCTAATCTATGAAATTTTACCAGTACTTAGGTTATACTTATTTTCACTACAACACCTTACACACAGGGACAAAAAATCGAACCACTTGCATTTATTGTGCGTCTATGATAATGTGAAAATTTCGATGGTTATTTTTAGAGACATCAGCAGTCATATCTAAAGAAAGATTAGCTAATATGATTCACGCTTGGGAAAAATCCCCAAGCCAGTAGCGGAAGAGCATATACCGAGGACTGAGTGGCTACTGGGCAAAGCAGCCGCTAGTATGTGAATTCGGATGGCAAGAGCCCGTCTAATTTGATGCCTAGGCCGGGATACAGAGGATAATATGGCTGTTTTTTTTTCTATTCCTCATACTCGTGGGATCAATATTGAGAATACAAAATATAAAAAGGAGGGAGCTGCCTTAGGTGCTACAAACCTAAGGCCCTGGAGCCTTCTAACAGTGGAGCTTCGGTGCTCCACAAGGGGATCAAGGGAACAGTCGAGGCCCCAATGTCTTTGTTCACACCGGGACTCTATTAGCCATTTTCCCTGCAATATTCGATGGCAGCGACTGTCAATTTATGGCATACCATTTGATGCGTGGGCAATTCAATAGCATGCCATATCATTTCGAAAATGTCTCTGAACGGTGTGGACGTGTGCTTCATCTGAGCTTTTGAAGTAGAGAACGAAAGAATTCTGCTGTTGGTGACACCTCCGCGTGTAGGGTAAACACTTTTTTGACAGACGGGTGAAATTTCAGATGGTGACACTATTATAAGATTTGTTGGGGTACGAAGGGGGATGGGGTAGAAGTCATTAAAAAAAATCCGCCGCTCATGAACAAGCAGTTTCATATATTTACTCATCCTTAAAAATTGCAAAACTATCTGCTTCAAAAATAAAAAAATATTTAATTTTATTTTTCAAAATTTACGCATCCAACCAGTCCGCACAGTGATGTTTTTTATGGCTATAAAGAAATTCACGAGATCCACCTACAGGAGATATGAGGAAACTCATATGTCATGTTAATCAATGTTTTTTGGGATCTTTCACAAGCAATTTAGATATAAAAAGTCTTTAAAATCAGACCTGAATTCATCGGGACGCTTATCCGAAATATCGTTTGTATAGAAGAATTTGCAGATTATCAAAATTTGATGATTTTTAAAGTGGAATAAATCCTACCAACCACAAAAGGCAATTGTTTACAATTCACATTGCCGAGAGTAGGTGGCAGGTATTCCAAATTGCAAAGTTCTCGCGTATACAGCACAATAAACACATCACTTTCACGACACTTATCCGAAATATCTTTTACGCGACAAAAACTTCGAAACCATTCTCCGGATAATAGGAAAATAGACTCTATTCCCTAATTCAACCGAGCAGCACCATTCACATTACTAATTGTCAGAGAAATGTCAAACAATTGTCATTGTGCAATTCCCAATAAATCTTAATAACGATAGGACTACACCATTTTAAAAAGTAGCTTAATACCTGTCAGATTGCAAGTCGCGATAGGCCTTTTATATGAAGGCCATGGTTCAACGCCATTTTGAATATCAAGAACTGTCAAAATATGGCTAGGCAGATGGCCACGCAAATGGCATACCATACGGCTGGCCATAGACCGCCTCCACTAACCATTTCGAATGGCATGTCATGAGAAATGGCTAGTGGAGGCAGCCTGTTAAAGAACAAAGGCTCATGAAGGGCCAAACTAAGAAGGGAGATAGGCATAGCTCCACACCAAAATATAAAGGTGGACCAAAGATCCCACTCAGGTTCCCGAAAAGGATAGGCAGCATAGGCTCCCGAGTCTCTTCCTCTACAAATCGCGGAGTGCCTCTGGCGGAGTATTGAAGCAGCGAACATGATTTCGCAACAGCTATCGAAGGAAATTCTTCATAAGAAGAGGCATGCCACAGAAGAGGCTAGGGAAAATGCCTAGATCCCATGGATGGCACTCCTGAGGACAAGTAGCCAAAGAAAATAAGAGGCACCGATGTGGCCCCAAAACACTCTAAACCAGCAAAAGGCAGCGACAACTAGCCGATAGCGAAGCCTTGCAGAGTGTAAATATAGCGGTCATGTTGAAGGACTTGGAACTTAAAAATAAATCGTGCTCGAGACGGAAACATGAAAAACCCGAAAATTTCATCGATTGAATATAAATTTACTTTTTCTTTAAAATATATACAGAAAGAACACTGTCTTAATCGAATATTTACAAGGCAATAGTATTTTAATTTACACTCTAGAGTTTTGTCTACTTCTCTCATACCTTCTTTCTACCACGGTCAGCAATGCTTATTTTTAGCCATACATACACAAAGAATTAGTTATACGATTATATTTAGGATCCCTATTTTCTTCCACGCATTCCATATTCAATTTAGCATGAATCCATTTCAGTTTCCTATAAATTAGCCAATTAAAAAGTTCAATCTTACAATGAGACCGTATAAAAACCAAAACAAATAATGCTTCTATATTTTAATTCTACATTTCTTCTTCATTTTCATATAAATGAAAACTAATACGTTTACTATTTTTATAGCTCCACACAAAGTGTGGCAGGTTGCTAGAATTCTCACAATCATATTCAGATTCCATCTACGCATGAAGTAAAAAATCGATACAATGAAGGAATATTTTAAATAAATCAGAATAAAAGTTTGATGCGAGTAGGAATTCTGACAAATAGAACAAAATACATGAAATGCTCTTTCACATCTAGTTTAAGATTAGTTATTATTATTATAATTATTACCGCTTATTTATTTGATGTAGTTGTTTTTGAGCTTAAACTCTAAACTTATACGAGGATAGACACTGCTGCATAATTTTTTCACATTTTTTCATTTTTCTTGTTAATTAAATACCTTGCAAGTAACAGTTATTAATAGTGATATTTTTAAAATTACTAGTTCTCTGCTATTCTAAATTCTAAGCATTTAAATTTACACGTTGTAATCTTAATTCAGTTTATCCTTTTTTGTTCATAGAATACATACAACTAAACAATATTCAACATGAAAGAAAAATGACCTTTTCTCTTTGATGTTTTGCTTAATCTGGCTGTGTTGTGGCATATTACAGTTTTGTGATAATTATGAATATCGAAGAAGGATAGGAGTGGCTGGCGTATCAAGTCCATTTGCGGCAAATGCAGTATTGTCTCTTTGCACCTACTATGAGTTTGAATGTGATTGCTGCCTTCGATCGTAATCTCCTCTCCGATAGTCTCCTCGATCATGGCTCCAGTCCATGTAACGATCACGATATCCAGGCAGCGGACCACCTCCGTTACCAACGTAGTAGTTCGGGGGCATATAGTGACCACCACCACCACCACCACTACCACCGTAGCCACCAGGTTGCGGGGGATACCTGTGCAAAAGTTCAACATTCAGTTTTTATCAAAGTACAGGCCATTGCGAAAAATACCGTCGTTTGTCTGGTCTCCTGTCTCGATCACGATCTCTGTGATCACGATGGTATCCGTGCGGGTATGGGGGCCGACCGTAACCGTCATATCGGTCACCATGTTTGTATTCACCGTATCTGTAACGAAAAATTAATTGTATTAGGCAAACAACTCGTGAATATTTTATGCGAATTTGGAAGTTTCCTGTTTATATGAAAATAAATTTCGTTGACATCACTGCACTTATCCATAAAGAATCAAAAGAAATGTAGTTACTAAACCACAGGCAAGCTTCGCTAGTACAGCCTTGCTAATGCCTTAGTTCATAGCATTGACTTCCCAAATTTAATATATACTTCTTTCTGCTTACCTATCCCGATCCCGCCACCGGTCACCATCAGGATATCCACTGGCAGCTCCAAGACGACTATCCGGATACAATGGCTGCGGCGGCATACGAGGGTTGCCGCCCATTCGCTGCTGCATTGGAATTGGGGGAAGGTTCGCAGCATTGCGCGGGATTTTCTCACTGATCCCATCCCAACCATATTCATCCCATTTGCGGCCGTCCGCTTTATCACCACCCATACGATTCCTGCACGAAGAAAATACAATTAACATTATATTATACATCGATTTTTAAATACTCACCTTGATTCCTTGTGCATCTTTTTAAATTCTTTGCCACTGTCGCTACTCATGCTATTTTCGTCATGCCTTCGCTTCAAACTTTCATTCTTTTTTGGTGTATCAAAGGCCTTACCACTACCCGGTGTACCAGGAACAGTAGAATTTGAGTCTTCTGATTTCTTTTTCTTTTCGCCACTTCCTCCTTCTCTGTATTTATCGTCGCACTCGGAAATCTTTTTCCGTTTCGCTGGACTACTATTCGTTTTCTGCTTTTCTTCGCTACATTCATTACTATTGCCCTTTTCAACACTCTTCTTCTCTTCATTCTTCTTCAAAGCATGCTTGTACAATTTGAATAATTTTTTCGCATCGAACTCTGTGAATTTCGACACGAAGATCCACAAATTACTTCGCCATTCCTTGATCTTCTCTGGGTTCTTATATTCTTCCAGACAAATGTCGATTTGCTTCCCTATATTGAGAAGGCAAGTTCTCGTGTGATTCACCTGTTCTTGGTTTGAAAGGCTCAAGTCGGGATTATCTAATGCTTTTAGCGCCTTTTTCACTGGACGCATCTTTTCTTTGCATTCGTTGAAAACATTCGGATCCAAGTCTCCAAGCACATCAAGTGCGCGAGGCTCATTATTCGCCGTGAAATGCATAGGCTTATTTACGTCCTTCTTCCGACTCTTCTTCGTTTCCTTGCTATTATACTTCACTTTCGTCTTCTTAGCGTCGGCAGCGTGGTTCGATGCGTCCTCGTTCTCTTTTACAGCATGGTCATTGGCACCTGCACCACTTTCCGACTCAGTTCGAGTTTTCGCAGTTTTTTGCTCGGAAATCTGCATCGAGTCTTCATTAGCACTTGGTTCACTTGCTTTCGCTGCTTCGACTTTCTTTTCTTTTTGCTTCCTAGTCTTTCGTTGCCTGAGTACACCTTTCTTTAGTTCCACGTTTTTCTTGATGATTTTCAACAAGTACTCCGATCGCGACTGCAGATGTTTAGCTTGAGGTTTTTTATTTTCATTCAAAAGAATCTTCTCCAAGAGGCCAAGTGAGGGATCCATTTTCATTTGTTCCCAAGAACCGATTCCGTATTGGTAGATTCCACAGAGTAGCTTCGAGTCTTCGGCGACAGACCACTCGACATCAAAGTTCGCGGGGCGAGTATGTAACTCCAGCGACCAATTTAGGCGTTCCTCAGGACTCGAAGGAATTATTTCGTTGAGTGGGTTTAATTCATCTTCGCAAGCTAACAACGTTTTGGCATTAAATGAAACGCCGCCAAATTTCACTGAGTACGTAGCACGACTTGCTCTTTTCTTGTTGCCGTCTTCGGTTGTTGTTTTGGTATCATTTTTCGCTTCGAGGTCTTCGTGCTCCTTCAGAAATTGAACACAGCGATCGTGCAGCATTTCACCTATTCGTTTCAGTTCTGCCAGAGGTTTTTCTTGTAGCTCCGCATCACAAGCAATCGCCTCAAGTCGATTCAAAGGTGCTGGGAATTTTTTGTAACTTTTAATGAACCGTCTCAGCTCGGCGTCTGTAAATCCAGTGATTTTTTCTTTAACCGAAGGGCGCCCACGCTTCTTCGGCTTGTCGTCTCCGCTTGCGTCACTTCCTTCATCACTTTCCGCGCCTGACGAAGTCTTCTTTCGTTTTTCATTTTTTTGATTTGCTGCTTTATCTGCTTGTTGTTGCGCTTTTCTCCTCGGTGGCAAGTAGAGGTCTTCCATTTCTTTACTACGTTCCTGATCTTCAACAACTTTTCGGAAATTTTCAGGAATGATATCATCCCAATCTTTCGTGTCCTCATTGGTTGGATCGGCACCATCTGTCAGCATGGGGGAGGGTTGATGCGTATCTTCCTCAAAAGCAGCAAAGCTGGCAACTTTGAAGGCCGACAGCAGATCATCGCCAGCCATTTCAGGATCCTCGTTCCGAGTTTCTGCTCTCCGCAAAATCTCATCAATATCACAGACAAGGTCATCGTCATTTTCTTGTTCATCTTTAAACAGCTCCTCCGCTCCAAACTTCAATATCGCTGATAGATCCTCCTTGTTAAAAGGCGTAGTATTTGAAGAAGAGTGTTTATCCAATACCGTGCGGCCTGTAGTATCCATACGCTGAATCACTAAATGGTCAAGGACCATTTTTTGTTTGGCTCTCTCCACAATCTCTTCTTCCACGGATCGAGCCGTTACTAGGCGATATATATTTACTTGATTCTTTTGACCAATGCGATGGGCTCGAGCTTGGGCTTGCAGGTCATTTTGTGGGTTCCAGTCTGAGTCGAAAATGATTACGGTGTCAGCGGTTGCAAGATTTATACCCAAACCACCAGCACGTGTCGACAGCAGAAAGCAGAAGTCTGGACTATTTTCAGCATTGAAGTGATCCAGTGCCTGCCTGCGAATTTCGCCTTTTATACTACCATCTAAGCGTTGAAACGGGAAATGCCTTTTTTGCAAATACTCTGCGAGAATGTCCAGCATTCTGACCATTTGGGAGAAAATAAGTACACGATGCCCTGTCTCCCGCAAACGACACAATAGCTTATCCAGTAATACAAGCTTACCAGACCCCCTGAGAATTTGTTGAATAGCATCATCCTGAGACATTCGTGCCGCCTCATATTCTATTGGTCGTATGAGTGCCGCATGATTACAGCATTTTTTCAATTCTATCACAATGTTTAGGAAGGTGCTTTGTGATCCCTTCACACCCTTCCTGAGCGCATTGAAATTCTTCGTCAGAATCCATTTATAGTACTGTTTTTGTATTGAAGTCATCTCAACGCGCAAAATTTGCTCGACTTTAGCTGGCAAACTTTTTTCCACGTCTTTTTTTACGCGCCGCAGAATGAATGGTTCCAGTTGTTTGTGCAACTTCGTATATCCTTTATCGGCAGCATTTCCGTGCTCCTTTTCGAACTCCTCCCACGTCGTGAATTTCTCTGGCATTATAAAATGTAATAGGGCCCACAACTCCTTCAGCGAATTTTGTAGAGGAGTGCCGGTGATTAGCAAGCGGTGATTTGTTTCAAATTCCTTAAGGGTCTTGTACAACAACGAGTCATCATTTTTCAAGCGATGCGCTTCGTCAACCAGCAACGCCGCCCATGTAATACAGCCCAAAAATGCTTTGTCTTTCAAGAGAATCTCATACGTAGTTAAAATTGTGCTGAACTTCAATCGCTTCGAACCCTCGAAACACCATTCGTACTGCCTGATTAGTTCACGTGACTGTACATCGCCTAGGTAAGTTACAATATTCATATCAGGTGCCCAGATTTGGAACTCTCGCTGCCACGCAGTCATTGTACTTAGCGGCACCACGCACAAAAACGGTCCATAGAGGTGCTGACTTTTGAACAGGTAGTAAAGGAAACATATCGTCTGAATTGTTTTCCCCAAACCCATTTCATCGGCCAGGATCACAGAATTTTCCTTACACCACGAATGGATCAGCCAGTTAAGACCATCCATTTGATAATCTCGCAATATGAGACCATCGCCCAAATATTCTGGTTGCACTTTTACCGGATGGAATTTCGGCCGATTTTTCAGCACTTTGCTGTGTCGGGAGGGAACTGATCGCGACGCCTCGCGTTCACCGAAGTCCTCCACTTGCTGCGGCCATTTTTTCAATATCAGCGATTCTTCTTCCCAGGTTGCTTCCGCATATGGCAGTGATTCCCATTTGCATAGGTATTCCACAGATTCGTCCTCCTTAATGTTCTTCGCTATTATCCTATCTACGTTGTTGTAGCTCTTTGCCAGTTCGTCATGCAGTTCCATCTGACATTCGTGATAGTCAATGTCTTCAGGACTCGCATACTTGCGCCAAATCGCAATTTCTCGCTCTTTCTTGATATAGTTCTCGAGCTTTTTCATTCCTTTGACCTTTTGCTCTTTAAGCGTGTCTTCCGACTCCCACGTATTATGTATATGTGACCAGTCTTTCCACTTTATTAGGAACTGAACTTCAGTTTCATCCCCGTCGTTTAGATCGGCATTTGGATCTCCATTCTCTTCGACAGCATACATGGTGGTTTGGTTTCCCGTAACGCCTTTCTTGCCAATTCGCTTCGCGATAATCCTTTCAATCGTTTCCGATTTGTCCAGCTCCACTTCGTTTGTCGTTTCGTCGCCATATTCAACTTCTAACAAATCTTCCGAGTCTGTCTTCTCGTCTTCGCTGTCTTCTTTGTAGCTCACCGACACGGCAGCGGTACGTCGAGTAGCCGCCCTACTGCAAAAATCATACTGGGAATCATTAATATGAACAATTTGGTCTTAGACCAAAGAAATTTATCGAACTTACCTTTTTCGATCCGCGTCGTCGGATTCATCATCATCCTCGGACGAATAGCTGGCATTCTTTTTAGCCGGAGCACGCCTCCTGTTGTTTGTGGTGACAATTCGCTTATTATGATTCTGGAAGGAATTGTCTTCACTATCACTGTCACTATCGCTGGTATCTGAATTCCAACTAATGCAAGGAATTTTAGGAAACAAATATTTTTATTAATATAATTGCGTTGTTGTTGGCATGATATGATACATTTTTTTAGGGGGGAGCACCACTGAGATGGATTGAAAAAACATTTTTTATAGATGTTCAAAGGATGCATATTTAAAGTCCGTGTCAAGATATTAAAAATCGATAAATAGGTATTTTAGTTGGGGTGGATAGGACTGTTGATTCAGAGAAATCCATCCAACCGCACACACTTGCCACACTAGCTCATGCTTGAGTCTTTCCGTTTGTCGAACGACTGTTGTTGATTTTAGGTACTTATAAAGGACGTTTTCAATTTGAACAAAAATTCAATTTCTGACAGAGTCGCTTACAGTGAATAAGTTGCTCTTCTGCTCTTTACACTTTCTTGTAAATTCCCCGTTTTTATGTGAAACGATAAGTATTTTTTTATGTATCAAACCGAGTGAGTCTCTGGCGAGACGGGAAGAACTCACATCGACTTCGTAACAGAAACAAGTAATACAAAAAAGATAAACCCTTCACTACAAGCGTTTGAACGCTTCTGGCAGAAATATACAAAAAGTCATGGACTGCGAGGTGAACTTAACGGATAAGTTATAGAACTTTATAAGTTTATTCTATTTTTTAAGCTATTATACATATTTTTCGAACCAATGGACAATGTGGAGCCAGTAGCGTATAGAAAGTTGTTTTTGCCGATAGATAGTAGCCGTAGTTCGGAATAACAGAGAAAAATAAGAAACAAACATGTCAACAAACAAGATACGTTCGACTGATGCACATGGATACGTAATACAAATCTGTGCACTAGGTAAGTGCATTTCATGGATATGAGCAGAATTCGCTACAATTCTAGTTGATGACCCTAGCAGCTCATTGACTGAAAATTGGAAATATGATGGAAACAATCATGCTTCCTCTATTAATCTGGTTAGTGTCTAGCAGCTATGTGAGCCTACGATCAATGCGATTTATTTCTGGATGAAGATATAGTCACAAAATTTCATTGCCAGCAATATTAATTGCGAGCTTGATGATGCTCAGCACACATTCTTTATGTGCAGTCGCTTCGTAAGTTTGAGGCGCACCATTGAGTCCATGATCGGCCTGGTAAAGCCTGAGACGATCGTGGATGCAATGCTGCGAAACGAGGAGAACTGGTGCGCCGTCTCAACATACGGTGATTTAGTGCTGCGTATAAACCGGGATGATAGTTGCCTTATCGACCCATAAGCTGTGATAGTTCTTGAAGTCCGTGGTTACCAATGGGTGAGTCAGCACGACCGGGTCGAAGCAGTGCTTAGGCGAGTCCCGACTCGGAACTTCGTGGGTTTGTAGATGGGCCTTTTTTTTAGTGAGTCAAACCTCACATAACCCGTGGTAATAGGTCACCCGGGGATCTGGTAAGCAGATTTTTTTGGGCCATTTAAACTAGAGAGAGATAAAAACATTTCATTGAGTGCAGAGCAAGTTTACTATAAACTAAGGATAACGGAATTAATTTGAATTCTCCGGTTTGATCCTGTCCCTTTTCATGTGATCCTGTGTTTCACTAAGCTAGTTTAAGCCTTCGCATTGTTTGCTAGTGATGGAGAATTTGTCCATACTCACATGTATGTGTCGCAGAATAAAGTAAGCTCTAAGTACGTTAGTTAAGCAAGTTAGTTTTTAGATTCAGACCCATGAGTTTTTTTAAATGTCATGTTAAACATTCATAAACAAGTTGATTAACACTACTAATCAGTATAGTCACTTTAATCTTCAAATCAGACAAATCCACTAAAGCCAACTTTTCAGGAGCAACAAAAAAATTCATAATTTGACCCCTAATGGCCTGTGGCTCCTCCAGAAAGCATTTGACCAAATTGTGGTAAAAAATAAGTAAATAAGGATGCTCTTATTATTTTGAATATTAATTGTTTGTAAGAAATTTAGGAGCTAGTTGTTTTCAAATGGAAATATTTGTTCAACGTTTGGGAGTCAAAATTGCTTTAATTTTGTTTTTAAGGCCTTTAAAGTTGGGCCTTTCCTCAAAATTTTGGTGCCTTTAATTTTTCTTTTCCTTCGATCTAAGCTTTTGATTTTTAAGTGACACACCTTTTCTCACACCTTTTTATGCCAAATCTGCAACTACCAATTTCCAGCTCCAGGATTGAAATCGAATCAGCACTGCAAATCCAAACCCCCTTTCCCATTTACCAACGAAAATCGCGGAAAATTACAAACACGCGTATAAACTAAATTGATTTGATATTTGATTCAAGCTGCATTACTTTTTTGTCGGCGTGATTCCCAAAATGACTGCAATACATGTTGGATTTTGAGCAATTCAATCCTAAGTCTCTAGTTGCTTCTATGACTAAGATAATCCGCTGCGTTTTTTTTCGCAAGTCGAAGCTCATATTTCTTTATTTATTTAGAAGCCCTCATATATCGGGAATACCTCGTGTGCGGACGAGGAACCGTGCAGCGAGGTTTTTGATGATGCGAGACATGGATTTTTGCGAAATTTACATTTCCCGCGACAAGATTTTCTGTTTTCGCACCGATTTTGTTGATCTGGGCTTAAAGCAGGTTCCTAACTCCAAATTGTGATCAAAGTAAGACATGAGACTAATCTTTTGACAATCTTAGATTATGAATACACAGTGTCTACCGTGTCCAATTCCCCAGATCCCACATGCGCTGGAGCGGGACAAATTTCCTTTGCACATACCAAGTTTGAATTCTCTAGTCGTACCTGGTGCTTAGCTCGGCCTTTTTTGCTCTTATTTGCCATTTTTCCACCTAAGTGGGGCTGCGATTCTAAAAAAGCCAAAGCAAACGTTTCCTGATTTATAAAGTTAAAAAAATTGTTTTGATGTGTCTACATTTGTTTTAGAAACCTTTCCATAATAAAAACCATTACTCTGTGACAATATTGGAACCATTACTCTGTGACTCACGAACCATTAAAAGTAGCTATTAGTGCTTTGGAAAACGGTATGTTGATTCACCTGGCAGTTCAAGCTGATCGTATATCCAGGAAGACCTAAGAAAGGCAACCTAAGACGAATTAGGTTTGGGAAACAAAACGACGAAAAACTGACTGCTCATATTAAATCAATCCAAGAGAAAGTATTTCTTTGGATGATTGATTGATGACGTCATACATGCTAAGCAAACAAGCACACTATGAACATCTGATCAACATATTTCAGGTTTCTATTTCCTCCCAGAGCAGTTCACATTGTCTTCCCGTTTTATAAATCATGATCAATGCTTTCTCATCCATACTTATCGTAACTTTTCACTTGATCATGTTTGTAAAGATATCTAATTCTGTAATAAAACGCGTGAAACTCCATGACCAGTAACTTTTGAAGTATCGTTTGCTAGATCTTCAATCTACTTTAATGCGCCTTTGCCAAGGCTAACGAGAACATATAACCCTGTCCAGCTTGGTTCCCCTACCTCGATCCCTTGAAACATTCAAAGCTAAGTTAAAATCTGGAATTAACTATTAAAAGCATGTAATTGGATTATCTGTAAGCTGTATACATAGAATAAATAATTGTTAAAATAAGCAAACGTAAAGAAGAAGGAAAAAAGAGAGATGAGAACACGATTCCTTGCAAAATAAGTAAAATTCAGAGCAAAACTTAAAGCAAGAAAAAGAAATGCAATGAGAAAGTGATCTGAGAATATCAAAAAGGCGAAGAGCAAGTGTTGTGCAAATCGCTAAGTGAAGGCAAAACCAGAGTAGAGGATAATAGTACGTTCGTTATAGTATACTGTGGACCATGCTATCGTCTTTCAGTCTGAATTACATGCTATACGCATGGCAGTTGAGTCCATTAGCGGAATATCAACCAGATCAATGACGATTTGCGTCGATAGCAGAGCAGCCATTCTCGCTCTTGCGTCTTACAGATGTTCTTGAAAAATTGTTAACGCTTGCAGAGTGGCTCTCAATGAAAAGGCAAGGCATATTCCTATCCAGATTATGTGGGTGCCAGGGCATAGTGGAGTCAGGGGCAACGAAAAAGCCGATGAATTGGCGAGGAAAGGTTCAGGAGCTAGCAATAGCCCCTGCATCACTGTACCACGGTCAATCGCTGACGCCACAAGCAAACTTGATGCCGCCATATGGGCTAAACTGAAGTCCGAATGGGATAACAGGTTGGACTGCAGAGTAGCCAGGACATTATGGCCATCACCTGATCTAAGCAAAAGCAAGAAACTGCTCAAGCTCAGCAGAAACCGCTTGAGAATCACGGTCGGCTTGCTCACAGGGCACTGCCTTACCGCGTTTCATGCGAAAATAATGAGACTGACATCCAGCAATTTATCCAAGAGGTGCGAGATGGAAGACGACACCATCGAGCATACATTCTGTGATTGTCCGGCCCTAAATAATAAACGCCTCAAGATTTTTGGTTGTTACAACTTTCAAGGGTTAGCAGAGGTGGTCAGTACCGTCACGCTGAGTCAGCTGATCCAGTTTGGCGAAGCGGTCACTTGGCAGCTCTAACAAGCCAGCGGAGGGTGGCAAATGGGCCCAAATTGGTGGCCTAATGCAAGCCGCGTTCCCGGCAGCCCTCTTTACTAACCTAACCTAACCTATAGTATACTGTGTTAATGTTAACTTTTCTGAAAAATCTTAATCTACCAACACATTAAGATTCCAGTTGTAGAGAGTCAAAGCTGTGATCCAGTGTCTTCAGAGCACCCTCCAAACATTTTTCGTGGCAAACATTCGTATTTGCCTTGATGCCACGATTGAAAAATTTATTTTAATAATTGGAGGTTTTATTTTTAAAAAAACTTTGTTATTATCAAAAATTGGTTTGATTTATTTGGTTGTCATTGCCATATGTTTAGCAATCCATTGATCGTCACGGCCGCTGAAGCCATCATCTTGACTTCCAATTTGATTTGAATTTCTGAATTTTCATACGACTAAACTCGATCATTTCATCAGGGAAGATGATTTTCGACAGTTCATTGTGCGGGTATACAGCAGTCGGACCAAAAGTGACCTGACCTAAAGCGCGGCCTAAGTGAACTTAGTCCTAACGTGTTTACATCAACCTGACCTAAAATTTGCTTTGGCCGAATTTAGTCCTCGTTCGTATATGACAACTGTCATTTAGTTTAATTTTCGTTCATGCACTGTATTTATCGTTTTATTTGTCTCTCAAACATGTTTGTTTCAATGATTTTGTGTCAAAGGGGAATGTTATGAGCTTATATTCAACATAAATACATTATTAATAGTCGCGCAAAAATCAATGGATAGGTCGCGTGTGTTTACAGCGGTATATAGTCCACGACCTATTTTAGGTCAAGTCGCTTGAAATTGTGGACCGATCTAAATTTAGGTCGGGTAACGAGTGTTTACAGCAGGTGGACTAAAAAATTTAGGTGGAATTCGGTCCGCGAACTAAACTTGCGCTGTATACGCTAACATTCATGCTAGCGTAAAAGCTTCTTCACTGTGTCGAGCCTAACTATGTTTTGAGCAACGGTGAGATCTTGTTAATTTTGAAACTTGTAAGATTTTACTTTTAACTCGTTTTTAAGTATTCGTTGCATGGTTGTTTGCGATATATTCAGTCCAGCAGTGGTTTTTCATCCACTTACCATCACTTGTGGTGCGATGCAGTTTTTCCGACCACTAACCATACTAGTGTTTTCTAACACTGCCAGTATCGTTATAGCGTGCTATAGTTTGAGATATGAAAGATTTATTCATATTAAGTTTTGGTGGGCTCTAACAAAAACCACTTGTGGTTTTCCGCTGAAATACAACGCTATCATACTATTACGTGTAAATTCAATCACGGCTAAACAAAATTCTACAAAGCTGGGATGCAAATGCTTCCATACGCTTATGAACTATCAAATCGGCTGTCATTACCAGAATTGATGAAATCGAGTAATTTAATATAAGGTAATTATTTCAAATATGGGCTTAAAATTTCAATCGTACTTTTCTCGAAATGATTTTTTTCCAAACTGCTGCATGGAACAACACGATTACCTTTGATTTTTTTACGAAAATGCTTGTAATCCAAGAATAATCAAAAGAAAAACTATTTTGCAAAAACTAGCAATTTTTCATAGCTTCACAATGTTTGTCTCCCTTTACAATTGATAAGAAAGTATACTCACGTTTTACGTTTTGTGATTCGTTTTCGCTCGACAGGTTTTTTCACAGCTCGTGTTTGTTTCTTTGGTACGTAGTCCTCCTCTTCCTGTAAAACAAATCAAAGGATAGTTAAATTTCTTAGTATAGAAAATTCGATACTTATTCTCTAATCGTTTCTTTAATCGAATCGAATCAAATTCTTATTACATGGTTGAGCTATATAGTAATTTAATTGAACTTTCTGATTTGTCTATCTGGTAATTTAATTGAACTTTCTGATTTGTCCCAATACCTTGCTCAAAGAGTTCACGGCATCCAAATCAACCTAATATTTTTGAAACATGGGTATTTTTAACTATCTGACACCAAATTACAAATACTAAGAAGAGAGGAAACATGCATTAATCTTGTTGGCATGAAAGTCGGTTACATATTTACAAAGTGCATTTAATCTTTTCAGTTTTCATAAGCTGAGCGACGACACAATAGCACTTTATGGAATGGAACATATGTACTTAACGCATTGTATGTTTGATATGAAAACATTTTTTCAAAACTTATCAATAACCAAGCAAATATATTGTTTTGGGGAGTCAACCTCCAGTAAAAACAGATAGATATGTGCTGGTTTATTGCACGCAAATGATTCTGCTTTTGAAAATTTCACAAAACAAAGGAATTTGGAATACGTAAAGAAAATTTAAATATCATTTTGTGAAATTAAATTTTCACTTTTCTTACAACAAAAATGTATAATTTCCGACGAATGCAATGGAATGGATAACACATAGTTGTGGAAATAATGACTATTGAATTAGAGTGCTTGGCTGCTGTATAGCACTTTGTTGATGTTGAGACATGTTAATACTTCTTAAGGAAGACATTTTGTTAGTAAAAATGTCAATAAATGAAAATATTAATATGAAAAATGTTATATATTTAATTGATCTCAATAAGCAAAAAATAAGGATTAAATGAATATAAATTAAGTGAAACAAAACATAACGAAAACGTACAAAAAAGGGTGGCATTGGAAAACGATTGTTGATACGTTTCATTAAAAGTTGGCCCAATCCTCGTCAAATAGGATAAAAATAGAATAAAAAAAAACTAAAAAATACATTAGATCTTGTTATTTAAAAAATCATTGCCATTTTTTTCATAGAAATACTATTATCATCGGTGCCACAACTGGCAGTCCGCTCTTGACTAAGCACTGAGCGGCGCTACTTCTCCTCAGCAAGGAAGATCTTCCCCGCTGTCGTCTGTCGTAAGGGTTTTCCAAGGAAGCTCGCTACTACCAGCTAGGTGTCCAATCCGTCAGCGTCTACCGAGCTTTATATTTTTAATTAATTCTTCTCTAGGTTAATAGCGTACAGCCCATGGTTGTAGTATCTCTAGAATTGTCTTTTCGAGCGCGGCTTAGAGATCAGACTGTCCTGTGCTGAACACCCAAGTCTCGGATCCATAAATAAGTAATGGTAAGACCATAGTTTTGTACAGCAGTAGTTTTGAAGTTCTCGTTTAATTTCGGGATCTAAAGAGCTCCGATGAACCGTATAAGCCTTTCGATGGATTTGAGAAGCCGCCCACTTCTTTTTTCTTCTACGATGCTAACAGCCGCTTCTATTAACCCGTGGTAGTTAAAGGAATGGATTAGTTCAAATATATGCTCTACTACCCTGATTGTTTGACCAAATCTAGGTGTTCTTCTCGAAGACGAAGCAGACCAGACCTACCCCTTGTCCGAAGTTTATTAAAATGTTGAACGGTCTGGACAGCGATCCGGCTTTTTTCCCTTGACTTGGTATGTTGGACCATGGTCAACTTATTTATTTATTTGTTCATTTACGGACATTGTCCTTTTACAATCCATGAAATTATAATAATGAATGTAGCTAGCAATGCAATTTAAATCTTATGGGAATTATATAATAATATAAATAGTAACATAAATAGACTATAACTAAAATCTACAAAAATAAAAAAAATAAGGAATAAAATTAAAAATCAAATTAAGTAATTGAATTTAATTAAGTTGATTTCAACACTTTGAAAGTAGTCGTAGGCAATTCTTTTAAAAAATTGTGATTCAATATTAAATATATCCATGTGATCCCACAACATGTTACCAACTCTTTTAAGCCTTTCTATTGGCGAATTCTGACTGCAATTCGTTTTACTTTTACTTATGGAAAATATCATGTTACTTCGAGTTGTCCTCATAGGAACTCTTGAAGATAAAGCTTCTAAAATATCGGGTGCATCTAAGTTATTATTTAACATATTAAATAAAAATACAGCCTCAGTAAAAATTCTCCTAGCCTCAAATGTGGCTATGTTCAAAGTTTGCATTATTACGGGGTAGTTGCTAATATTTTCAGATGGTAAATGCAGCTCGTCACCTATGTAGCGCAGAAATTTATGCTGAACTTTTTCAATGGATGGCATGTGAGCTTTATAATATGGACTCCATATTACTGAAGCATAATCTAATTTGCTTCTAATAAATGAAAAGTATAAAGTTTTCAATGTATTTATGTTTGCAAATTTCTGCGTATTTCTAATTAGAAATCCGAATAATCTGGTCGTCTGTGTGGCAACTTCGTTAACATGGTTCGAGAAATTCAAGTTTGTGTCAAATCGAACTCAAAGATCCTTTGCAGAGTCTATACAATCAAGCGAGACTGTGTTAATAGTATAACTATGGGAAAAATTCTGCTTTGTGCGATAGAATTGTGTTGATTCTGATTGATTTTTTATCCAGTCATGCTGATTTATTTGAGATTCCGAATTCTTCCATGACTTTATAAAATTCTGTCCTGGTTATGCTATCGTAGGCAACCTTAAATCCTATAAAAAGATGGTAGGCCGCCACCATTCGCTGCCGCAGGATAGAATATCTTAGAAAAATTACTCAGCAATGATATACCCTTATAGTTGCTGATGGTGGTGGCATCTTCTTTGTATGAGTGGGGTATATTATGCCTTTTCGCCAGTTTTTTAGTATCCTCAGTATTCCCGTAATGAAAGGAAGTTGAGTTCATCCAAACCTGATCTGCAGATGCAATGAAAATCTACGATCAAAAAACAAAACCTACAAAATAGTGATCTGAGTCCATGCTGCCGCCTGACTAAGTTCGTACCGTCATCAGGCTCGAGTAGTACTTGCAGTTGATCAACACGTGGCTTATTTGGTTGTGAGTGGCTCAATCAGATGATACCCAAGTGTCCTTATGGATACATATTCACGCGAGAATCTGATACTTGCTACACAAAGTTCTTCAACGCCGCAAGTTCCATGACTCGTAGTTCATGGTTCCTGGCATTCTCATGCAAACTATGGGCACGTGCGTGTAGCCTGAATACTGGCATTCAATCTACTTCAGTGTTAAGATCTCCAAAGATAATCTTTACATCATGTCTTGTGCAGGCATTGAGGATCCGATTGACCTCTTTGCAAAACACGTATATTTCCTCGTCGGCAGACTTCTTCGTAGACCCATGAACGTTTATAAGACTAATGTTCGCTATTTCGCTTCGCACGCGAAGGGTGCAAAACCGATCACTGATAGCCTTAAAACCCATAATGGTACACTTTTGGCTGACTAGGACGCCTACCTTGAACACATAGTGTCTTGTATAATTGATATTTACCATTCGTTGTCCATCTTATTTTTTGCGTTGCTGTTATATCAGCTTTATACTAAGGCAGGGAATCGGCTAGTTACTGTGCAGCTCGGGTTCTGTAGATAGATCTCTCTACAGAACCCGAGCTGCACAGTAACTAGCCGATTCCCTAACCAGTGTTGTTAGATATACATTTTCAAAAACCCCACGCTGGGCCAAAAATCCTTAAAAGGGTATCATTTCAGCTATTCAAATCTTAACGTTATTCTCCCTATGCGACTGAAAGTCTGCTGCCCCTGCCAGGGAAACCGTTTCTGACATTTGGTATCTCGGGCTGATCTCTCAGGCAACAAAAGGGAGCAATCACAGAGTGCTTCAATTATGCGAGTATGAAGCTGCCGAGATCCATTCGTAAGGTGTGCTTAAGCCCCGTTCCGAAAAGGCGTCGCTCCAAACAATTAATCAGCATATAAGATGTTCCCGCTGAAGAAGCTTCTCGAATCTGACTTGATGTGGGAAAGATGGAATTTCATTGAATGATAGCGTAATCAGTATGAAACAGGTCATGAGAGTGATCGATATTTCAGCCAAACTGATAGGATTGACCATGATGTATGTGTGTGCCAGATTTAGGCAGCTAGATTTTTTCGTCTTCGACACTTACTATTGCGCCCTCTTCAACCTATCGCTTGAAAAAGTGATACAAGGGATGCTGGGGTGAGCATGAGGTTTGTTACCCTCATTAAGTTACCCTGACAATGTTGACATCATGTGCCGAAGCAGCTAGCTGTTGAAGAATTCTCCATGAAAATCAAGCAGGCGACGAAGAACATTTGGCTGCTCATTAATGAAGGGAAGACGAAATACATAAATGGTGGCAGAGCCAGCATTAAAGCTTCAAACCTACCAATATCACATCGAAAGTCGTGAAATATATTTCTCTGAAGGAGATAGCTGAATACGTTTCAAACCAGTTTAACATTCACCTGCAGAGGGTCGAAAATCACAGCCGACAAAAACTAAGACGAAGGAATCAGCACACCGTTGCTGTCGATAAGTAGTTCATCAAAACTATTTCGATCAAGTTTCCTCAAGAATTCCAAGCTCCTGCTGTAAAGGTCTTGCCAACCATCATGTAATCGTCGGGAAGTTGTGTATTTAGAAAGAAAATTTGCGAAATCTTCGAACATTCCTTCCGATGGATATATTCGGCCCCGTATATGAGGATTGAAGATCACGCCGCTGGCTTAAGGCCAACCAATAATAGATCAGCTTCAATATGTTGCAGCGGACTGGATACAGCTCTTATGAGTTGGGATGATTTCGATCGGAAAGCTTACGCGGGTAGGTTTATTGGGAGGAGACGACAACGCAGACTCAGCCTTCGCAGGATCGATGGCGTACACCAAGATGCCCAAAAATGGTAAGGATTCGAACGAAATGGCAGTAAAGAAAAACCAGAACATCTGGAATTTTCTGTCGAGGTAGGCCTAGACCGGGACTACTAGTTGTTGCGTCGTTGGTTATGATTATTGTAGCGTAAAATTTGGTTCCGACATTTTCAACTACACACCTTTTTAGCGCACCGAATAAGGTCACTTCAAACTAGCTTATGATTTTTGAAAAGAGAAAAATAATATGCAAACTGGTTCGTAGAGACGCATCTTCCTGGAAATCACAAATATGTAACATTCGATTTTAATTTTACAATTATAGTGTGGATTGCCCCGCTTTTACTGAGTACATTTTTGTTTTGTTTTTATGGAAACCTTATTTATTTTAATGTAAAAACATATTCAATTCTATTGCATCAGTGGAAGAGTATAGCGACTGTTCATCATTTTTAGCTTGATTATATTTTTTTATTAGATACCTCCTTCTTTCCACTCTCTATACATTATATACTTATGTAAAAAAAAAATTATTTTAATTGGTTTCCAAAATTTGTAGGTAAATGAAAGCAATTCGATACCATTTTGTCAAGATTTTATGATAGTATAATTATTATAAAATATGTAAGTTTACTCATGAGCTAACTTATTGAAAAAAATAGTAAATTTATCTCGGAATAATTTTTAACTTTGATATTTCTGTTGAAAATTGCCCAGGCAATCAGAAATTTACAGGAATATTCGATGAAAATAAAATCACTAGTTACCAAAGTTGTTATATCCGATCAGAAAAAAATGATAATCGAGGCTCTGTCATAAAAAGCCAATGAGGAATATCCAAATCATGTTCAAACTGGTACTTTATTCGGAAGAATTGAACATATCGCCACACAATTAATAAACCATTTTTTAAATTCAAAACGATATTTTCTTTAGACTGGTTTCATCAAAATTCACTTAGTGTTAACACGATACCACACACACTTTATTGCAGATTGGATACCACTGACGTTCTAATTAAATTGAGTAGCCTGATAACTTCTTTCATTGCACATATATTCCACGCCTTCAACTTGCTTCCGAACCAATCACTAGCTTAAACCCCTCAAGCAAACATCGCAAAATGACAAAATTAAATCATTTGGTTTTGAAAGCGATCCTCATTTGACACAAATATCCAACTATTTCTTTTTGAAACTACACTTCAACCTCTGTAATTCCATAGAGATGTAGAAAATTTCACTGTTTGCTGTTAGTTCCCGTAATCGCTCGAAGGCAAGCGAACTAGTTAGCAACTTAGCACCCGACACCAAACTTAAAATGATCTTCAGGTCTTTGACATACCATTTCCAACACTCTTAACCATCATTACAATATATCTTTAAACTTTCTAATCAAACATAAGCATACTACTTACACTCGATGACTTTTCCGATGGAGATTCCTGCTCCACATTCCCATTCTCGTTCGAGCTGGCTTCCGACTCATTGCTGGAACTGGCGTTGTCTGACTTGGCGGCACTGCTGGAAGGAGGTTTTCTGGTCGGCGAACCTGTGCTCGATGCTGATGAGGATGAAGAGCTATCCGAATCGCTGTAACGAGACAAAGAAGATCAACAATAGAGCATATGATCACCTGGCAAAACACGAAAGAATCACGTACCTTTCTGATCCGGACGAGCTGCTGTTACTTTCCGACTGTGAGCTTGCTTCCTTGGTATCGTCGTTTTCTGAGGCATTGCTTCCACCGTCTTCCTTGTTGCTACCGTCATCGCTTCCCTTCAAACAAAAACATACATTAGCTAAGTGCAGGATATGAAGCCTGGAACGTCAGGAACTAGTGCTAGTTATTCCTGTAGCCCAAACAGTCCTGTAAAATCATGAAAAAAGGTTCCGCTGCACGAATCCACAATATCAATTATGGTTACGTAATCGACACAGAGGATTGAAAAACGGACTTTTACAGGCTAAAATACTGATTTTTGGCGGGAAAATTACACTGCTGTTGACTGAGAGACTTAGATTTAAGTTAAAATTGCTAAAATGGGTACCTTTTAGATTTTCGGGAAAAATGGTCTGGACGGTAGATTATATTCCGGAGAATCATATAAACGAAAGAAAATCGTGAAACATCCACGGGATAACCGAGAATTATCCTCAAAACTTAGGGATGTATCGTATAAGGCCCACAAAGTTACTTTAAAAAGGTGATCTTTAACCAGCCACGCCCTTTATACTAGCAACGTGGCCAAGACGCAATTAACGGTAAAACATTCTAAAAACTATCTAGATTACGGAAATATAATTAAATCAACAATATTATACCTGGTTCATGATATTTTTGCGAAAATCTCAAAGTGTCTATTATCCAACATATAACTCTCTATTATCACTTTAATACCGCAAGAAATGATATTTTCTCATAATTATTAGGAAATTTACAACACGTCGCGTCTTTTTAGCGTAAAATTGATACCGAGAAGGGCAAAATTCGATTAAGTGAAAAAAAATTTTCTCGAGCCCGTCTATTTCAAACAATTTGCCACTCATTACTCGTCCAAGAACGCCATTTTGTCGTAGTGGCGTCGCGGATTCACGAAATCGTGTCGACTGGATTTTTTCTACTCGAAAATTATGTATGTAGCACTCGATTTACGTACGGAAAAATAATTTTCACATAACTAGATCGCGTTCACAAATAAAATTCTGTCCAATTGACAACCGTGTTCGCATAACAAACTGAACTTCTGCCAAAGAACAATAAAAACACATCCTATCCGACACTGAGATTGGCAGCCATTTTGTTTTCGCAGCGACGTTCAGTGAAATGAGAAAATTTTCGGCTGGATTTTCACCGCTGACCTGGTGATGTGGTGAATGTCATTTCAGTTCAGCGGCGTGGTGTGTTCAGGTAGTTAGAGGTAGCTGCGCTCGGGCGCGATGGCGCTGTTGTTGGTAAAAAGGTGGTTAGAAGCCAGGAAATATTGAAACTACTGGGAAATATGCATTTGATTCGTTGCAAGCCCATTATTAAACTGTAAAGTATTTTACCCAAGCAAGGTTTTTTGAAAGTTTTCCTTGGTCTCTTTAAAGACAAATTCAATTAGATGTATATAAACACCTGTATAGCCTACAATAGGTCTGTTTCCGTACTTGAATCTATTATAATATATTAAAATAGATTCGCAGCAAGTCGTTTCCGTTCTTTTGCTGCAAGCCAAATGCAAGCCAAATTTTGCAGCAAAAAGAAGCCAGCTGCCAAATTCTGTTACTGCTGCAGTTTGCTGAAAGTACGGAAACAGACCCAATATAACTATAATGTGGAAAATACATATTGGCCGAGCCCAGGCGAGCCGAGTGTGTGGACGGTCTAGACAAGCGACTTTTATGCTTGAGTTACAATCAATGCAACCAACATTTGCTGCCAAGTTTTGTTGGTGGAACGAGTTACAATCAATGCAACACAACATTTACTGTCATCTGTCACTGGCTATATTAAAGAAATTGCTGTTCGATAATTTGGATCCTTTAAAGTCTCGGAAAGATATATCAGTGAATATTTTATCCTCTAAAAGCTGCGGAGTGTAATAAAAAGCAAAAATGAGACAAAAAAATACAAATTCTGATTGTCATTTACATATGACAGTTCCGATTTCCCGAACGCTCATAGGAACAGGTGGAATTGGGTATTTTGTTGCCATGCCAAGTTTGAGGTATGAGCAAACTCTGCTGCCAAGCAAAGTTGTGTTGCATCATTGTAACTGCTCTCATACGTTCTCATGGGTTCAAACTCATTTTGACGTGCAACAAATGTTGGTTGCATTGATTGTAACTCTAGCTTTATGCTTGAGTTACAATCAATGCAACCAACATTTGCTGCCAAGTTTTGTTGGTGGAACGAGTTACAATCAATGCAACACAACATTTACTGTCATCTGTCACTGGTTATATTAAAGAAATTGCTGTTCGATAATTTGGATCCTTTAAAGTCTCGGAAAGATATATAAGTGAATATTTTATCCTCTAAAAGCTGCGGAGTATAATGTAAAGCAAAAATGAGACAACAAAATACAAATTCTGATTGTCATTTACATATGACATTTCCCATTTCCCGGACTCTCATAGGAACAGGTGGAATTGGATATTTTCAAAAATGTTGTTGCCATGCCAAGTTTGAGATATGAGCAAACTCTGCTGCCAAGCAAAGTTGTGTTGCATCATTGTAACTGCTCTCATACGTTCTCATGGGTTCAAACTCATTTTGACGTGCAACAAATGTTGGTTGCATTGATTGTAACTCTAGCTTTACAATCAATGCAACACAACATTTACTGTCATCTGTCACTAGCTATATTAAAGAAATTGCTGTTCGATAATTTGGATCCTTTAAAGTCTCAGAAAGAGATATCAGTGAATATTTTATCCTCTAAAAGCTGCGGAGTATAATGCAAAGCAAAAGTGAGACAAAAAAATACAAATTCTGATTGTCATTTACATATGACAGTTCCGATTTCCCGGACGCTCATAGGAACGGGTGGAATTGGATATTTTCAAAAATGTTGTTGCCATGCCAAGTTTGAGATATGAGCAAACTCTGCTGCGCAACAAAGTTGTGTTGCATCATTGTAACTGCTCTCATACGTTCTCATGGGTTCAAACTCATTTTGTTGTGCAACAAATGTTGGTTGCATTGATTGTAACTCTAGCTTTACAGGTGTCACAGGCGCTCGTGCGACTTCCGATCGGAATGGGTTTTGGGCACGAGCCAAGGCGATTCGTGACGAGCTGTCAAATGCCGTCCACATGTTGGCGGCCTCGTCTGACTTCGGCTCGCCTGGCCTCGGCCAATATCTATTTGCTACATAATGCTTGAGTTAAGGCCAAGATTCAATCAACGCGAATGCGAAATGCGAATCGCATTTTTTGACAGGAGCACGCAAACGAATCGCATTTGAAGAACCAATCGGTGCGATTCGCATTCGCGTCAAAGCTGCCAACTGGAAAATATGTAAAGTGAGTGAGGTATTTGAATTTGTTAGTGGTTGTAGGATACGGTGCCATTTCCGAATATTGTGCAATTAATTGAACTTACTTTGGGGTAAACTAGACTTGATGCCCCACACCCGGGAAATCCTACCTCCAGAGGGCGAAAAGGTGGTAGAAGGGCTGAAAAAATGAAGAAAAACAGACAAAATTATACAAAAAAATAAAAAAGAAGATAAAACAATTAAGAAAAAGAAAAAAAAAGAAAGAATAGAAGCCCCAAAAGCAAACGCACAACCACAAAAACACAAACATATTAGCCCGACATCTATCGGCAAAATTCATGTAACAGCTGTGTGGGGCATCAAGTCCAGTTTTACCCTTACTTTGTTTTAAACCTGAAAATACTCTGTTTGTTGCGAATTGACATTGTTATGAGAAAAATACATGACATCCAAGAAAAATACATGACCAAAATGTTGACTGGCGTATTGTTGCTATTAGCAGATGCAACACTACCGAACTCTGAGGGAAGCTTTCCAAATTACTTATTAATAAATCAAAAAGTAATTGAATAGTATTCGGTAAACAAAGTCACAAAATATTAAAATTATTACATAACATAAAATTATTCAAACTCCCTGATCTGTAAAGCATACTGCGAAAACTATATGTACTGTAATGTTTCCATGTTGATTGACGTGGGTATGAACTATCAGACAACAAACTAATTTTCTTCTCTTCCTTAATGAATGTGTCACAAAAATTTCAAAACCATAAATTTGAGATTATAGACATATTTTCATAAATATATTTTGATAACTACCTAACACAAACATAGTCATCAACAATTTTTCCCACCCATTAGTTTTTACGAACAAAATGAAACCATTTCCTGCCAGCTGAAATAGTTTTTTATTCAAATCTTTCTGCGAAATTAAATGGCATTTCTTAACTAAGTTACTGCGCTACAAAACCTATTGCGAAAAATATCCAATCGTGAAATCTACTTATTTTCACATGAAAACCAATAAAGCTAGAGTTACAATCAATGCAACCAACATTTGTTGCACAACAAAATGAGTTTGAACCCATGAGAACGTATGAGAGCAGTTACAATGATGCAACACAACTTTCTTGCGCAGCAGAGTTTGCTCATACCTCAAACTTGGCATGGCAACAAAATACCCAATTCCACCTGTTCCTATGAGCGTTCGGGAAATCGGAACTGTCATATGCAAATGACAATCAGAATTTGTATATTTTTGTCTCATTTTTGCTTTGCATTATACTCCGCAGCTTTTAGAGGATAAAATATTCACTGATATCTCTTTCCCAGACTTTAAAGGATCCAAATTATCGAACAGCAATTTCTTTAATATAGCCAGTGACAGATGACAGTAAATGTTGTGTTGCATTGATTGTAACTTGTTCCACCAACCAAACTTGGCAGCAAATGTTGGTTGCATTGATTGTAACTCAAGCATAATTCCTATTTTCTTTCAAACCAACCGCCACTATACATTTTTTTACCCAAGACCCAACTTACTATTATATTACATACATGATGTACATTTTCTTTTCGTGCAATTGGCCATTCCGACAATTCGTGCGACTATTTTGCTCTTTGCTCAAACTAGTCGCATTCGCAAGTCCGTGCGAAATCGCATTCGTCGTGAATGGTTCTATTCGCTGCGTCTTGCATATGATTTGCCTGTGCTCAAACTGTTTGCATTCGCATTCGCGTTGATTGAATCTTGGCCTTTACAATCAATGCAACCAACATTCGCTGCCAAGTTTTGTTGGTGGAACGAGTTACAATCAATGCAACACAACATTTACTGTCATCTGTCACTGGCTACATTAACTAAATTGTTGTTCGATAATATGGATCCTTTACAGTCTCGGAAAGTGATAGCAGTGAGTATTTGATCCTTTAAAAGCGGCAGCGTATATTGCAGAGCAAAAATGAGCAAAAGAAAAACAAATTTAGATTGTCATTTGCATATGACATTTCCCATTTCCCGGACTCCCATAGGAACTGGTGGAATTGGATATCTGCAAAAATGTTGTTGCCATGCCAAGTTTGAGATATGAGCAAACTCTGCTGCGCAACAAAGTTGTGTTGCATCATTGTAACTGCTCTCATACGTTCTCATTGGTTCAAACTCATTTTGTTGTGCAACAAATGTTGGTTGCATTGATTGTAACTCTAGCTTTACAATCAATGCAACACAACATTTCCCGTCATCTGTCACTGGCTATATTAACGAAATTGTTGTTTGATAATATGGATCCTTTACAGTCTCGGAAAGTGATGTCAGTGAGTATTTTATCCTCTAAAAGCTGCAGCGTATATTGCAGAGCAAAAATGAGCAAAAGAAAAACAAATTTTGATTGTCATTTGCATATGACATTTCCCATTTCCCGGACTCTCATAGGAACAGGTGGAATTGGATATTTTCAAAAATGTTGTTGCCATGCCAAGTTTGATGCTTGAGTTACAATCAATGCAACCAACATTTGCTGCCAAGTTTTGTTGGTGGAACGAGTTACAATCAATGCAACACAACATTTACTGTCATCTGTCACTGGCTATATTAAAGCAATTGCTGTTCGATAATTTGGATCCTTTAAAGTCTCGGAAAGAGATATCAGTGAATATTTGATCCTCTAAAAGCTGCGGAGTATAATGTAAAGCAAAAATGAGACAAAAAAATACAAATTTTGATTGTCATTTACATATGACATTTCCCATTTCCCGGACTCTCATAGGAACAGGTGGAATTGGATATTTTCAAAAATGTTGTTGCCATGCCAAGTTTGAGATATGAGCAAACTCTGCTGCCAAGCAAAGTTGTGTTGCATCATTGTAACTGCTCTCATACGTTCTCATGGGTTCAAACTCATTTTGACGTGCAACAAATGTTGGTTGCATTGATTGTAACTCTAGCTTGAGATATGAGCAAACTCTGCTGCGCAACAAAGTTGTGTTGCATCATTGTAACTGCTCTCATACGTTCTCATGGGTTCAAACTCATTTTGTTGTGCAACAAATGTTGGTTGCATTGATTGTAACTCCAGCATAAGATATAGCTGTAAAGATGTAAATCTAAGCACTAATTTAAGAAACATTATAAATTGATATAGACTGAAATTTATACCGAATAAACGTAATTTGAACTTGAACTAAAGTATTTTAATTGTGTTTGTAAAGTATTTTAATTGTTTAATAATCGTAGATGCATTTCAACTTTTCTTTTAAACATAAAGTGACGAAAGCTAAATACGTGGTTGAGCGATTAAAATGTCTTTTTAAAAATAGACAATAAATAAAAGTTAATTCGGATTACATTTTATTTACGTGGAGAAGCCTCATGTATCCAGTCTTTTGTATGATTTATTTTGCGGACCAAGCGACTGGTTTTCAGAATTATGGGAATGTGCAAGATAATTACTAATGTTGCACAGCGTTCCCGTACTTTTCATGAAATTCCCCACCACATGATTCAGGAAAATTCAGTAAAATTCAGTTACTGAAATTACGGGAACAGACCTAATGGTGTCATGTGCAGACATAACGAGATACGTATCTAGCTATGAAGATCGGGCATATGCTCTGTAGTCAATAGAAAGAATTTACCTGGTGCTATACGTTTTTACAAAGGATAAAATGATGGAAACAGTATCATTGAATTGTCAGGGAGTTCATTTTGATTTATTATGATGCATTTCGGTTCGATTCTTCGAATAGAACTATATTTGAAACAGATTTTGACTAAATAAATGATTACCACTGGATTGGTAGTGGAACACGCTAGATGGGTGGAAAAACTTGTAGGAACCTGTGACCAGATGCAATGCCTCCTAGAAGTACGGGCCGTCAGGCTACGTAATCGTTGTCGCTGTGACGTCATGGCGATAGGCAATTTTGACATTTCCACGAGGCAGTGCCGACACACACGGAGATTTCACTTGCGGGTTTTAAGCTAAAATATGATTAAAACGTTAGTTTTTTGTGCGTGAACGCGTTGTAGTAATAATATTTAGTCATAACTTGAATTTTGAGTCAATCAATTGTATCAATGCCTCCTAGAAGTACGGGCCGTAATGCAGAATAATGACGTCTCACTAGACTGTCAAAATGTCGCGAAAAACACACGTAGTCTTATGGGACGTCCGCCATTGATATAAAAGTATAGAGGATATGCGAATAGCATATACGTATACTGTCCGTGACTGTTGCCAGAAACAATTGTATTAATATGGGTGAGAATGCAGTGTTCTGACAATCTCAGGTGTTCCAGCATCGTTCCAGTTACTGGGACTGTCAATTTTCGTTTCATAAAATCGATTGTCTTCAAGCCGCACATTTATAAAACGCTTTATAATTCGTGATCGGGAGCTGCATTCAAAAAAATATTGCATTTAGTGTCGTGCGCATATGAGTGGCAGTGTCGAGTGATTATTTCATTAAGCTAATGTGTATACAGAATTAGGTAAAGCAGGTTTTATTTTGTGCGGTTCGGTTGTGGTGAAAGAAAATAAAGCTAATGAGTGAACGGTTTAATATTTTTAAAATATAGCTTTTGTTAGAGAATGCGTGAAGTGTTTAAATTTCAAATACGCCTGTTTATTTCGTTTGCGTGAATGATAGCTTGGCAATTGTCGCGAGAACGAAAACATCACCCGGTTTGTTTACATTTTAAGCAGTGTGACATGTTGACTTTGTAAGTAGGTCAAAGCGGGTACTAAACTAAATAATGAAAGGGGGCATTTTCAGCATATGCTCAGGTACATGAAAATAGAAAATGAAATAGTAAAATTGTAGTTTCTGAAGCCAATAAATAACAGTTAATTATGTAACGAGCATTGTAAATCTGCCATAGCCGGTCCCAAGCCCGGTTGAGAAAAGAGGAGGGAGGTGCGAAGCTGTGAGAATAGCTGAGTTTTTGCACCTCCATCGCAAATATGTGCAAATATATACATAAATAAATATATATATATATATATATATATATACATATATATATATATATATATATATATATATATATATATATATATATATATATTATACATATATATATATATATACATATATATATATATATATATATATATATATATATATATATATATATATATATATATATTATATATATATATATATATATATATATATATATATATATATATATATATATATATATATACATATGCATAAACATATACATTTATGTATATATACATTTTTATGTATATAGATATACATATATATATATATATATATATATATATATATATATATATATATATATATTTATATATATATATATATATTTATATATATATATATATATATATATATATATATATATATATATATATATTTATATATATATATATATATATATATATATATATATATATATATATATATATATATATATATATATATGTATATATATATATATACATATTTATATTATATATATATAGATATGCAAAGATCATGCATACGTAAATGTATTGTAATGTCCTTTAGTACTCTTATAAATGGACCATATTTAAATGAATGTTTTGAAATTGTTGTTTGCAGAATATGTATTCAAAATCGTAGCCTTAACTGTCTCGGATACCGCAATTGCATCATTATAAAAAGTGCAAATTGCATTAGTAAGTGGAAGTGATAAATGTTCTGGGGAATAAGTTATATTGTGTTTTTTTCCCAGATAATGGAAACTACGATTGAATTTTTAAAATATTTTACAATCTGCTGTATTTGAAATTAACTAGCAAAAACTTACGCGAAATCATATTGAAGGAAAATCATATTGAAGATTCTAATAGGTCTGTTCACGTACCGGAATCTATTATAATATAGGTGCGTTTTTTTGCACACCCGAGCAGATCAATATCTGTTAAGTGTATTGAATACAACAACAAAATTGTTATTGTATTCAATATACTTAACAAATTTGGATCTGCTCGGGTGTGCAAAAAAACGCACCTTATATTAAAATAGATTCACAGCAAGTCGTTTTAGCACTCTTGCTGCCACCCAAATTTTGCCACAGAAAGAAGCCAGCTGCAAAAATATGTTGCTGCTGCAGTACGCGAACAGATCTAATCTCTCACATATTTTCGAATGTAACTATTCTCTATGCTTCTAAATAATAACCCGGATTATATTATGAATTAAATTATCCAAGGGAAGCCGTAAATCCGCCAACGCCGGTCCAAAGCCCGGTTGCAAAAGGAGGAGGGGGGCTGGTAACTTAAGATTTGGTTCTGTGGTAAGATTCGTAGTTTAAAATGCATTTTAAATATTCTGAGTTTATGGTTGATAAATGATTTGAACAGAAGTTATTATTATCAATAACATTGGTTTATAAATTTAATAACGCGCACTGATTTGTGTTGCATTTTCTCGGGATAAAATTCAGAAATTTATTCAAATCATTGATTCAATTTCTTTTATTTGAATTCATCACAAATGTTAATAAATAAAATTTCCACGTATTTCATCATTAACCGTTCATAGATATTGTGAATGTATTTTACTATTAAATTCTTCCAGTTAAATCGAAACACCATTTTAATATATTTAAAATATATTGACCCCTTTAATTATACGAAATCGTATAATCACTACACCTTTGTATTTTTTTGCCAGATGCATGTATTCACTACAACTATCAAACAATCCAAAAAATGGCAACAAAAATTTCGCTATGCCCATATCCTCTATACTTTTATATCAATGACGTCCGCGGGAAATCGTAAATTAAGAGCATTTGACGCTCAGATACAACGCATGTCCTTCTCGCTCAGAGGCAATTTTCGAAATGATATTGCATGCCATGAAATTGCCCACGCACAGATGGCATACCATAAATTTGACAGTCGTTGCCATCGGAAATGGCAGAGTAAACTGCCAATCGAGCCCCGGTGTCACCTTGGTCTTCAGCTTGTTATAACATAATGTGACGTCACATCAAGTTTAGCTTGTCCGAATAGTTTCTCCCCTGTATAACAATTCATTATAGTCTCATCTCACGTTTGTTTAGACGTCATGATACCGTGTTTGATCCAGAGAAATAATAACACATATTTTGCTAAACTAATATGTTGTGCCGCTATTGATCAAATGCTTTCGAAAAATCACGTCGAATTCCCGAAAAACATTGATGTGACTTCTTATGAAAATGGTAAGTAATTGGTTTGAAATAGCTATATTTTTGTTCCATGAAAGTATTGAGCCCTAGCTTGGTGAATTATTTGCATTTTAGGTGTTCGAAAGATTCTCAACCCCGATGGGGGAGCCATAACCTCTACCATTTGGCCGTTCTACGAGGATGGCTGCAACATTCGACTATTGAGCCCACAAACATTCTTTCAATCCATTTATGTAAGGAATGCAGTGCTCCAAGAGTTTTCCACTGTATGGTTGGTACTAATCCCTATTTAACGCCTCCGAATAGTCAAGGATTTGCGCCTCATTACGACGTCATCGAAGTGTTTATTCTTCAAATTGAAGGTGAAAACGCTGGAAGCTTTACAATCATAGGTAATTTCGCTAGATTCTCATGAGATAATTCAATGAGTTTTTTTGCAGATCTGAAAATGAGAAGCTTGCACGAGTTTCATCCTTAAATTTTTCTCAAGAAGAAATCGGCGAACCTATTCTGGATAAAGTATGAAACCCGGTGATGTATTGTACTTTCCTCGAGGAACGATTCACCAGGCGTGCACAGAACTCGGTCATCATTCACGGCACATCACTATTAGTGTGTATTAAAAGCATTCATTTGCCGATCTTTTCGAAATCCTCAAGTGAAAATGCTATCGCGAGCGATTGAAAACGAAGTTGATCTTCGACGAGGCCTGCCTTTAGATATTTGGTATAAGTTGAGGAAATGGTCCGATGGTGACGACGATGTTGACAATGAACGCGACACCGGGCAACGACTGTCAAATTTATGGTATGCCATCTGTGCGTGGGCAATTTCATGGCATGCAATTTCATTTCGAAAATGCTTCTGAGCGGGAAGGACGTTTCGATTACTCCAGCTGGTAGCACTGGCGAAGGTAATGTTGTTGGTGGTTTGTTGCTGCTGTTTTATAAGTATGAACTGTCCACAGATGTTTGGTGATCGTAGCTCTGCCTCGGATAGTCCTTGCGCAATTTCCCGAGAACATATTTCAAAATTTCATCCAAATTTTCCCTGGTAATATTTTCGGCAAGTTGTTTGTGACGATGGAGAGTATCATCCGACCACTGGGGCAGTTGGGTTGTAGATGAGGCTAAACTTATTCAAAAAAGGGTAGGTTTCGATCCGGAGAATGACTATTACCTAAATTGACTATTACCTGAAGACACATAGCAAACAATAAAAGCACAATTATTTTCGTAGTTCCATCGCCGTCTTATGGAGATCGTATAGTCATTTATGGAACATCCGGTTTTCTCACACCGGGACTCGACTAGCAATTTACTCTGCAATTTCCGATTGCAACGACTGTCAAATTTATGGTATGCAATCTGTGCGTGGGCAATTTGATGGCATGCAATATCATTTCGAAAATGCCTCTGAGCGAGAGAGACGTGCGCTGTATCTGAGCGTCAAATGCTCTTAAGGAGTTATTTGAAGTGCAGAGCGAAGAAATTCCCCAATTTCCCAGCATTTCATACTCTGTAAACTATTTTCATTGCTCAACGAAATCAAAAAATCCCTTTGAATTCAGAATCTCTACGCGAAATAAACCAGGCCCACGGTTCAGCGCCATTTTGAAATCAAGAACTGTCAAAATATTGCAAGGCAGATTGCCGAGCAAATTGCATACCATATTGCCTACCATTTATGGCATACCATAAAATATTGCATGCCATAGGCTGCCTCCACTAGCAATTTCAAATTTCATGCAATGGGAAATTGCTAGTGGAGGCAGCCTGTCATCTACGAGTGTACATCATTTAAAGAGCAAATTACAATTATGCAAGAAAATCTGAACTTACAATCGAAACGGTCGTTGTGCATGTGAGCCTAGACTTGCCATTCGACGAGCGCTTCGCGTGGTAAAGCAGGAACGACAATGTAATCGATTATTGCATTTGTAGTACAACGTTCCCATTGCCAACGAGCTTCGGAAATTTAATTCGTATGTGTTGTGAAGCAGATTCCTTGTACTACATCTCGTAGCTAACCGTTGGCATTTATTGCTTTCGCTATGTGTGCAATATGTCTCAAAGCTAATTTACATTGGGGTCATATTCCACCCACAATCAGTTTCATGCTGCCAGGTACAAGAGCACAGTCTTTCAGTCACCCACCAGTGACCATATTTGCCAAAATGTCAAAACAAGACAAGACAGAGAATCCGGACAGTCTATCTTGATCTCCTATAACTGTTATAATAGCTCAGCTAAAACGCTGACGTCATAATCAGTTATACGGAGATCAAGACCAAGTCGGAGACATGAATTCGGAAAGGCTCATAGAGTGTAGTTACGCATTAGAAATTAAGTAGATCGTAGTTCATCTGTTAGCATGTACGTTTAGAGAATAAAAGTGTGATTTTGTGGGTTTAAAGCGCATTTCTTTGCAGAACGTGGTACCTACAGAGGTACCTCAGCCGAGAAATTTTACCACTAGAGGGCGAGAAGGTGGTAAGAAGGGTCAAAAATTGAAGAAAAACACACAAAAATATACAAAAAATACGTGAGAAGACAGCAAACTGAAGAGTTTTGCCGGTCCAAAATTACAACATTTCAACAGGGTGACCAGTGAGGGGAGACTCGTTTGAATTTGAATTTCCTGAACGGAAGCGAGAGAGCCACATTTTACAAGTCTCCTCACTAATAGCTTCCTCGCCATACACAACGCATTCCGATCGTTTGGCGTCCGTCACTTTTTTCACACCTTTGCTGTACAAAAACAACAAAACGCGTCTAATATGAAACTTGTTCTCTTCCATTTAATCACTTATTTTGACATATATAACAAATTCAATTAAATCAAAAAAATTCATGAAGTCTACGAACACTAAATAATTATTTAACCTACGGATGAAAATTCAAGGTATAATTACTAAATACAGTGCTGCCAGGCATATGAAAAACTTAACCGCAAAATAAGCGCGGAACTTTTCTAAAACCCAATATTTACTTCCCTTGTTCGTTTTATTCTCGAATACTGCTACCAAGTATGATCTAAAAACAATTTTATAATCTCTATAGCTTCCGATAGATTCACTCCTGGCCGTCATATAGAAGACTGATCGCGACTTGCAATCTGACAGGTACTAATGTACTTTTATTGGTCGAATCGGTCGAGAAATATAGGTCGACTGGTTAAAAAAAGGTACATTAAGTCCGCCATCTTGGTACGTTAATTGCTTATGCGATCGGCCTTCTTATAGAGATAAAATAGTGGAGTTGCACATGTGATACAACTGCTTTGCATCTACCACTGCGACCAGGGCCGGTTCTGGTCATATTTCCGCCCGGCGTAGAACGACATTTGGCGCCCTCTATATTATGATTTTAATTTTTTGGCGCCCTCTTTCACGACTGCGAATTCTTAGCAAGTTTTTGCTAGCATTCGCGAATATTTATTTCTATTATATTTAGAAATTTTCATGAAAAAACTAGACATTTGATCAATCGAGCATAATACTTATTTGCTGAAAATGTTCTTGTCTCAAGTTTTCGATACGCAGAAATATTTTTCTTCTCCAATTTGTGGCTCTGTAATGCTGTTGATCGGACGTAACCAATTGTTTGCGCCTAATTATGTGCAGAACTAAAGTCTTCGTCAATAGTTCTTTTCCAAATCACCCACTACTACGAGATAGAGCCTCAGATGTGTTTATTTAAAGAGGTTTCCCCTGTAGGCCTAGTTCTCGTTAGCCAAGCACATGCATAAATAAAAAAACAATACAATAAAGAGAAAAAATTAGGGTAAACTGGACTTGATGCCCCACACCCGGGAAATTTCACCACCAGAGGGCGAAAAGATGGTAGAAGGGCTGAAAAAATGAAGAAAAACAGAAAAAAGAAGACAAAAAAAAGAAAAAAGAAGATAAAACAATTAAGAAAAAGAAAAAAAGAAAGAAAAGAAGCCCCAAAAGCAAACGCACAACCACAAAAACACAAACATTTTAGCCCGACATCTATCGGTGAAATTCATGTAACAGCTGTGTGGGGCATCAAGTCCAGTTTTACCGAGGCACTTTAGTATTCTGAGAAGTCTTTATTTTATCTAGTTAAAAGCACAGCGCAGCAAGCTTTAATTTTCGCAAAGTCTTGGACTAAACCATCACTATTTAATTCGGAGACAAGACTATTTTCTATGGATAAAATTGCCAAATTTACTAATTTTTCTTACGTCATCGTAAAAGCCTGGACAGACGACACAAGTTAATGATAATTTCGATGTTAATGATAATTACCTATTACGTGTGTCATGTCTAATGCTCATTAATATCATCATTAATGAAGTTCTCCAAATGATAATTTGGTAATGAATGCTCATTAACTCTTACTGCATGTCGAACCATCTCGCGAGAAATGTATGAAATTTATTGGAAAAATTGGAAAATCATATGATTTCCAGCTGTCAAAAGCATAAACAAATATAAGTCATTTTGACAGTGAATTTGTACTATTCTATTTTATTCAGGATTCAGAATTAGAAAACATAGATTCCTCAAATTCATCGCGGAATAAATCCTCCTAGGGCTCGTTATTGTTCGACGAATTGTTAGCGAATCCTGCATCACCGGCATCTTCATCTACTGGAGCATCTACGTCTCGAGCTAGGAAAAGGAAACTATCATTGAAACACCAAATTTTACAGGATGTAAAAAAACAAATATTTTAATTGAGGAAGATTCTAAGGATTCTTGAAGATTTGGAAAATAGGGACAAGCTTTGGTTCCAAATGACAAAAAATTATTTGGACAGGGGCTTGGAGCTGCAGGAAAAGTTTGCCAATGCAAATGCGAAAGATTAGTTTTTAAGTATAGTTTTTATAGTTGCATAGTTCAATATAGTTTCACTACATACATAAGTGTTCAAGTACAGTTGCAATAATTGGTTTATGTTTTTGTTACTTTGATATAAATAAATTTGTGATAAGATTGAATATGGTGAAAGTTAATGATGATAATAATAGCTACCTAGGTTTTTGGTCAATATGTTTTTAATTTGAATTCCTTGTGCAGACTGGTTTCGATTTGTTATAAATGCAGGTTGCGCTAGTTATGGAAGCGGACGTGTTCCGTAAGAAAAAAAACAATGCTTGGCTGAGATACAAGATTTTATTAATGGTCGGTATGAGATACTAATTACGACTACTCGTGTGCAACAAGATCTGATGAATTTATTTCATTGAAGCGTGGGATTCTACAATACTGTTTTGCGTACTATTGAACATTCCTCGGACAGGTGTTTTATTACGTCTAGTATTCATATCCATTTTTGAAATTTGAAACAACTCACATCTGACAGAAGAATGTAATTAAAATGGCCGTGTGTCACGCTCAAAACAAATGATCATTAGCGTTCAATGAGCATTACGATAATGATCATTAACTTGTGTCGTCTGTCTTTAGTCTAAATCTCAAATAATTCTTTAAAATTTTTAAGTTTGAAAAAGATCGTTCTCCCGATGTAACTTTAAAGAGTAAAGTCAACACTATTATCAAAGATCTTCAATATTTCTACTGAAAATGAATTCAAAAACATCATTGGGCGAGTTTGTGTTCCGTAATTAAAGCTGTAAACATGGACATTTCTTCATAAAATTCCCAACGTTTAAATCTGAATATCCACTATAGGTCAATGCTTTTTCAAGCTTTGAGCAATTCCGAAGTGTGTTTTGATTTGGGTTAATTTTAAGCTTCCCTATCTGATACATACAACTTAATATTTCAGTATAGCTGTTCAAAGCGTTCGGTCAAAGAAATAATTGCTTGATCCAAAGTAGTGATGCGCGATTGCGAGGTGTTAGACTCGATTGTTTCGATTGTTCAAATATCTCGAAACATCTCGATTATTTAAGTTGGACTCGATTGTTGCAATCGAGACAATCGAGATAATCCAGACAATTGAGATAATCGAGACAATCGAGGCAATTGGGGCAATCGAGAAAATCGAGAGAATTGAATAAACATCTCGCAATCGATCATTCGGTCGGTCAAGTCATCGACAATCGGTTGACGGCAATTGAGTGAGCCATAAAGCACGTTTCGTTGGCGCAGCCAATAAAAAAATGTTCAAATATTTCAGCAAAAATATTAAGTGTTATTATTTGATCAAACTGCAATTTTTTGGGAAATATTGATGTATAAAAGGATATGTTTATCTTCAGTTAAAATTAAGATATCTTTAACTCTTTGGTGGCGGTGGGCATGTTAGTGTATAAGCGCAACAGTATACACAGTACGCTTGTAGAACCGCTTGTGAAGAATAGATTTGAATGGATTGGATATACTATTTAGTAGATTTTTTTACGTGTGCATACGTATGGAATGTAATGATCAGATATGCATGGAAATTTGTATGGCTAGCATTTATCATGTATAAATGGCTGGTAGTTTTGCTCAAGCTATTAAGTCTGATCAAGTGTATGATCAAATATTATATGAAGTTAAGTTTTGTCATGCTGTTAAGTATGTTAAAAAAACAATCTGCTTTTAGATAGTGCAGTTTGAAAGCATATCATGTATCGAGTATTTTCGTACTTGCGAGTATTTTATTCAAATATTCAAAAAGTTTTTAAGGCAAAAATAGCTGAAATCGGCAAATTTTGGGTTAGAGTGGACAGAGTCGGACATAACGGGCCAAGACTTATTGCTGTGATACAAACAGTTCGGTTTTGTAGGGGAGTAAGGGGTTTTTTGGCCATACAGGCGGATTTCATTTTGCAAAAACAGTTTGGCAAAAACTGCCTTTACCGCGCTTTCAATGATTGAAAGTGGTCGGGGAGTACAATAGTGATATTTTAAGGATGGAAAAATTTTTTATGGGGAAAATTGGGCAAAAACTTCGAATTTTCCCAAATTTTTTTTTGCGTAGCTTGAATTCGGGAACCTTTCTGAGCTGTTTCGGGTGAAATTTCCATACAAGTCTGGGAAAAAGCGGCCTAGTTTCGAAGATATGCCAAAATGAAATCCGCCGGAAAACCGACCGGAAAAACTGAAAGTAGCACTAAAAGTGCTAAATAAGAAATGGTTGAGATCCTTTTTGGTTCGATGATTGGCTTCTCCGGCTGTGCATTATGCCATGTCTTCGAAACTAGGCCGCTTTTTCCCAGGCTTGTATGGAAATTTCGCCCGAAACAGCTCAACAGTAAAGTGTTGCCAGTACAGAGGATTTTCTTTGTTTTTGTAATAAATATGAGATGCTGCCCTCAAATTTTCATATGATAAACTTTCTATATTGAAATTGTTAAACAAATTTTTAACTATCGTAAATTTGGAAACTCCTACGAGTGATAGCCCTGGATATTTTTTTTACCCTTCTGATGCGGTCGTCGGAGCAAAGTGGAGCATGATCTTCAAGATGGTCTTGATAAGGAGTATGGTTGGTAGAGCATGCATTTTCTTCCAAAATAAGTCTTTTAAGCGGTTCCGAGTTTAGCTTTTGTGTATATGTACTATGCGTATAGTAAATAGTTGGTAAAATAAAACGCAATCTTTAATAACGTTACATTGTATATTTCCTCTTCATTTTTTCTTTGTGTTTCACAAATGATCATTGAGTATGTCTTCTTTTTATAGTATAATTGAGTATATGCTAATATCAATTCCAGCAAAAACTTTTCCAGTTTTCATGTGTGTGTTTGTATTGAATTATGTATTTTGAATCTCAATTTTATTTCGATTTTTTATTGAACACTAGAGCATTCAGATTTTGTCACATTGCAGATTCTTTATTTTGAATTTAATATTTGCTAAGCAAATATCCTAAGAGTGATTCATTTTTTTATTAAATTCTTAATTGGATCATCATATTTTTGGGCGTGTTCGGAGTATCATTTTCTGATTTCACTTTTAAATTTTATACTTTCGATACAAAAATGATTCTCTATATACTTCATATTTATTCTCATTAATTTAGTTTTTTTTTCATCAAATTTCATTTATCAAAAAACGTGCAATTAGAAAAATTAATTACATTTATATCATTTCGTATAAAATATAAATATGAAGAAGGATTAAAGACTCAACAGAATAAAAAGTATTTATGTAATTGGCAAGTACATAACGAAAAGAATATATCTATATTTATATATGAATTGATTTTTGTTCTTTGTATCAGTGTGTTTCGTGTTCATATATAACAATGATTCAATTTTTTTATTTTGAATATAATATATAGGTTCATACGATATGAACAATTTTATAGTTCTATTAAAATTTATAAATAAGTTTTTATTTTTTTTGTGTATTTTTCTGTGTATTCTATAACAAGAATTTCATTATTAGCTGTTTTCACATTTTTTCTTCTTCAGAATTTGCTATCCTTAATTTATGCCGTAGACCAAATTAAAATCTAATTATGCTTTGAATTATATAATAATTTATTTCAAAAATTCTATCCCTCTCACACAATTGAAATCATTGTACAGGAGTGCTTGTTGTGTATAGGTGTGGTTTTTGCTATTTGAATAATTTTAAACTTTAATAGTTCTTTCTGTCATAGAGAGGGCTATCATCAATCAAAAACGATTTCATCATATATAAATTATTCGTCAATGTGACGAAACGTTGTCTGTTTGTAACGCATATCGACAACAGACCTGCATTGTATTTTCATTTTGATAATAAGGAAAACTTAAAACTTAACGTACACATGCATAATTTTCATTCATCGCGCTTCTCGCCCCTCGAAGAATTGATTTAATCTTTCCCGTGACAATCATCATTGTCTTTCATTTTTGATATTTTCAACACGTATTTAATAATTAAAATTCTATTTTTAATATTTATATCTCATATTAATTGGTTTATTATAAATAAATTCCTATCTTATAACTGACTTTCATTCTAATTTTTTATTTTACTTTAATGTAGTAAGTCAAAGTAATGATTTCCATATCATATTTTTGTCAATTATTTATATAATCTACTTCGTTTTTTTATAAAAACGTTGATTTATCCTAGATTTTTCCTATTAAATTTTAAATATTAAAATAATCAGATTATTTTGTCTGCCTTTAACAAATTCGTAACAATTTTATTTGTATCCAAATTCATTTCTATTGGATAGTCACTACATCATTTGTGATGTAATATTTTTTTTTTGCGGATTGAGCTGAAATTTTGAAAGTATTTTGACGAGCATCGTTCGTTGGTGTGATGTTTCCTTTCGATTCGCACTCACAGAGATTTTATGATGATGCTCTTTGAACACATGTTGTTTTATATTGGATGCTGCATAGTTTTGGCTATTCACTTGATTTCAATGTAATGGTTTGGTGAATTATAGGAATCAGACACCACATAAATAAATTGAATATCTAACTAGAAGCAGTTTAGGGATATTTCTTATGAAATAAATTGCTTTGGCTGCAAGCGCAAAAAAGTATGCACGAAAGTAGATGGTAAAAAGATGCAAACTACTACTAATTTCTTGAATGGAAAAAAAATTACAGCTTCGGTTAAAAATTAGTACAACAAAGTATTCCACCACAACCCGTTTTTGGAGCTTGGGGGCTTATAATCAAGCGACGAGGTTGAAATGATTAGTTTTAAGCCTCACTTTTCCCCTGGTTTGATTCAAGTGGCTAACTAGGCTAACTCAAAGCTTTCTGTGCGATCCTCGTTTGGATTTGGATTGGAACCAGGGAACCTACACATTCTTCCCCACACATCAAGCCATTGCTCTTCCTACTACTCTACACGAGCTTATTAAATAATTATTGCTATTTAGAATATACACTTATAGAATAGTTTCAGGTGCCATTTTTCATGGGAGGGAACATTTGGTGCATAAGTTACCCATGTCGAAGATTAACTGGTTGCCTCTTCAAGAATTCTAAGGTCTTGCTGTACAAGATCAATATCCATTTCTCATGTAATACCTTGCCAGTTCTCACGTATCAGTCAGAAATATGGGTCCTTCTAAGAAAAAGTGCAAACCCTTATCAGCGCTCCAGAGGAAGATCCTCCGATATATATTCAGCCCCCGAAATGGAAATGATACTTCATATTGTTGCTGTTGCCTATGCAACAATGATAGATCACAAGAGCAAGGTTCATATAATGCGATGGTCTAAGCCCTTAACTATTGTCTGGGAAATTCTATTGGAGCCAAATTATTAAAAAAAGACGTCAAAGCAAGTTCTGTCTTCGGTGGAGGACACCCAAGAACTGCTGAAGATAATGAACTTGACATGGCGCCGCAGAATCAAAACGCCTGTAATTAACTTCTGCGTAAGCTTAGAGGCAGGACTTCTGGTACTTGTTGTGCCGTCGATGATCATGAAATACGCTCGCCGGTGGATAATGGATACAGCCATGGCCTTCATATAAAAGGCCTATCGCGACTTGCAATCTGACAGGTATTAAGCTACTTTTTAAAGATTTACTTAACGTTACGATTTACGTTATTAAGATTTATTGGGAATTGCACAATGACAATTGTTTGACATTTCTCTAGTAATGTGAATGATGCTGCTCGGTTGAATCAGGGAATAGAGTCTATTTTCCTATTATCCGGAGACTGGTTTCGAAGTTTTTGTCGCGTAAAAGATATTTCGGATAAGTCTCGTGAAAGTAATGTATTTATTGTGCTGTATACGTGATAACTTTGCAATTTGGAATACCTGCCACCTACTCTCGGCAATGTGAATTGCAAACAATTGCCGTTTGTGGTTGGTAGGACTTATTCCACTTTAAAAATCATCAAATTTTGATAATCTGCAAATTCTTCTATACAAACGATATTTCGGATAAGTGTCCCGATGAATTGAGGTCTGATGCTAAAGACTTTTTATATCTAAATTGCTTGTGAAAGATCCCAAAAAAACATTGATTAACATGACATATGAGTTTCCTCATATCTCCTGTAGGTGGATCTCGTGAATTTCTTTATAACCATAAAAAAACATCACTGTGCGGACTGGTTGGGAAAAGTAGCTTAGGTCCACCATCTTGTACGTTAATTGCTTTTGCGATAGGCCTTTTATATGAAGGCCATGATACAGCCGATAATGTTTTTTATCCAACCCAAGTTGCCAAGCATAGTTGTTTGCAAAGGCATTTAAACAGATTAATACATTTTTACCTGATTGTTCTTAGCCTTAGACTCCAATGATATAAGAGTAAGCTGGCAGCATTCTCAGCAGGTACACATATCATTTGGTACCAATCTAACTCGAAATGTTTTCAGATTTTCTTAGTAGTGAAGCATTTAGCACACTTGCTGTGTGGTACAGGCTAGGTTTCTCTGGCTAAAACAAGGTCTCGCATATATCTATTGGTCTGTAATGATATCAAATAAGAAGACCTGGAGGATAAACGTTCAATCTAAGTGGCCATCAAACGCTCTAGAGCAGTCTCCCCTCCGCCACGATCCATTGGTCACTGAAGTAGCACTGACTGATTTGAATGATCCTCATTCAAATGACGTGTATGCCTACTCACTCTGTCTGAATTGTTGAGAGTGATCTTATTGGACAAAACTTCAACCTTGAGACCCCAACAGAGTCAAAAAGAAACAAAAACAAGATATCGTCCTTCTTGAGGATAATGTCGTAAGATTTAGACAATGACTCATGAGATATTGAATTGTATCTGAGACTTCCGGCTCTTGACACTTCCCACAGCTGTCTCTGATTCAGCGTTACAGTTTCTTGAAATGTGTTGCCGCAAGACAGAAGACTGTTGGCAGTCAGTCTGAATTAATTCAAATATGCATTTAGTAGCTGCGAGATTGTATGACCTCAACATGATTTTGGTAACCGTTCTGGTTTGAGTTGTTCGCAACCTCAAAATCTGCACAGCGCAACCTCCATTACATTGGAATGGGCTAGCCATTTGATCGTTTGGATAGGAGTTGGGATGTTTGCCGATCCAACTATGCGAAGACTGGCTTCATGCTTGGCTGGAGCATCCATTTTCTCATTTCCATAAATGACCTTATGACCAGGAATCTAGAAGATTCTGAGTCTTCTGTTGTTACCTAGCATGTACAGGACCTAAATACCTGAGCACCCACTCGTTTGGCTATTTTGGATTTGTTGGTGTAGATACTGAGGGCTCTTGTGTCCAATTTATGATTCCATATCCAGCAGCCCAAAGCAAAAAGTGGGGACCAAGTAATCATCTTTCGTGTACTTGTTCAATACTACTGTGGGTAAGATTTTTGACTCTTAATGTTCCAATTCATAAAGGTTGGCAGAAGCTTTTGCGGTAGTAAATCTAAGAAAGTGGTCGACCGAGGTGAGATGAAACAGACCGATTGACATAGATGAATAACCCATAGTTAAAGCACCTGCGGTACAGAGAGCCGCCAATCACTGAACTCTGTTAGCCATATCAGTAAAGGTGAATTTTCCCACTGCTGGCTATTACACCAGGCACCTGTAAGCAAGGATCAGCCTTGCTAGCACCAAGCGAATCCTGCGCTTTAGACCAAGACGTGTTGGTGTAAATGACGATGCTTCTCTTCTTTGCTTTTTCCTCTAGATTCACCTTCCAGGCGATCAGAAAGATAAGATCGAAGAGCTCAGTGTGTGACTTGGGACTTAATCTAGCGCCACTCAACTTGATAGATTATATTTCATGAATTTTGTATTTCCTAGTGAAGAGTATAAAATATGGTTTATGCTATTGTTGATGCCTAGGCCCACGGTTTTCGTCCGCTCAATAACGAGCCCGCGAGCTTACTCGATAAGCTGACTAAGGGTATGCGGGAACGTACCCGAGACTTTTATCACAATTTTATCGGCATGGGCTACAACCACGAGTCCCTTGCCCTCCATCCTTACGGATTGCATTTCTCATCAGATCTAACAAGACAGGAGATACAACTTCCCCTTGTGATGTATCTCTCTGAAACTTCTCTCTGATTTCACTGACTTCCCTCTGATTTCACTGACATGAACTTTTGCATAAGTATGTTGCTTATCCAGCTACATATAGCAGAGTCCATGGTGGTTCCGCGGGAGCTTTCCCCAATGGCTGCTATACGCACATTATTGAAAGTGCCATCAATGTCCAAAGGGCCCCAAAAGCTTACTCTTTGTATTGGGAGGGCTTTTTCTATTTCCAAAAATAGCCTAAGGAAAACCGTCTCCACAAATTGCCTTTTTGTGTACGCGTTTCGAACTCTAGGTAGAGTTTTTGAAATTCAAGTCTCTCGTTAATCAGGAGGGCTTAAAATCTAAAAAGAGGTCAGGCTGGTTGACATTTAGTCTTCCGGACAGATGAAAGCGACCGTTTTAATCTGCTGAGGTGTTAGCATTATTGTTTAACAATCTTTATTTATTTATTTATTTATGTCATCTTTGGTCAGAGTACCTTTCTTACTAGAAAGGATATAAACCATTTTTTTTTACAAATCGCTAATTTTTCCAACTCGTTGAAAAGAACAAAGATTGTTTGGATCCTAAAGAAAGATCAAAATAATAAGGCCACCAATATTCATCCAATATCCCTGCTTCGTAATTTGGGTGAATTTTAATGGAGGTTGTGTTCAATTATTGTAATTCTGGTACTGTCGTACCTAACTACCAGTTTTGGTTTAGTAGCAATCTTTTAATAGCATGACAAAATTGAGTTTCACCTCCAAAGGGGTATTCATGGAAAATGCGGAGTGAACAAACATGCAAAACTTGGTACCTTACTGCCGGAGGTCTCATGCTTCTTCTCCATAATAACACCTATCTCATCGGCCAAACGAGACATCAAGTGAAAATGCCTCGAAGGAGTTCTGTCCTAAGCGGCCAAATCATCCTGTGCGATTACAAGATCGTTTTGAGTTTCCATGGGCATGCGTTGCACCACGAAGGTGCTAAATTTAACTTACAGTGCTAGTTGATATGTTGTAGCCATTCTCCTCACAGGTCGGCACGTGCAACGGTTGGGCGTCGAGTTCAACGCCAGGTTTATCTGTCGGAGTTGTGCTTCAGAAGATGAAAAGGAGTTCGTCCTCCATCTCATGTACCAGTGCCCAGGTATGGCGTGGAGAATAATGACTTCACCCTGACAATCTCAAGTATGGACCTGCATGTACATAGATGGATTCGTGAGTAGAATTGCTAAAGAAGAGAAATATTTGTTGCAATACAACGAACTTTGACTGTACCTATGTGTGTCTTTCAGCAGCCACATGACATAGCCTAGCCTATTAAGCGAAATAGTCAGATGGTATCGTATGCGTCAGATTTCCGGAAAATTCCCAATTCTGCACGGCATTATGGTCTTCTATTCAACTTGATCAATGTCGATCTCTCAGAAGAAATCAAATGGCTGACTACTAGTTTTCATGCCGGTAGGTATATTTATATTGGTGTTGATAAAGCAAATTCTTCTAGATCACCTGTATCTCCTATACTCTACGAGGTACTATTAGCTGACCGGTCTTGTGTATCACACAGCCGCTGCCCCATTTCAGCGAAACACCACAGAGTTAAATTTCTTCAGTAACCTGATGATACGGGTCTTGTGCAAAATCCCGGTCAAAACCACGAGGGACATGGAATTAAAGCTTGCTCAATTGAGTCTCAGTCTTGGCAACTGAGAAGTCAAACCAAATAACAACAGAACTCAGTTCTGTTTTCTAAAATCCATCTAAACGATTGGAACCAAGCTTAAAACTCTCTGTAATATTCAGAGATGTCAAAATTTTTTCTAATTCTATGTCAAGGTACATTGGAGGTTGGCATTTCTGAACTTTAATAGATTAATCAATAAGTTAAACGGATAATTAGAGTTACCTTTCCTCACATCACCTACCTCTTCTCCAAATGGATGAATATGACCTTTGCACCAGAAAATCATTTGTCCCATTTGCACTCCATTTGTGCTTTCCTGCTCCAAACCTGGCATGGCCCAAGATATACTATTTGGTAGTTAAAATATAGCTTTGGAGTTCGTATCTACATCAACAGTTAGGGCTGAAACTATTTAGTGGCCTGGAACTGGAACTAATGAAACGATTCTATGGACGGACAGGCGAACACAAGAACGAACTTATTCTGCCATCCTATGAGCCATTTAAGTAGCTTAGGACTTAATAAAACTTTAGAGCTTAGTAGTTTGGCTTTTGGATCATTAAGACTTAAATGGGTTTTAAGTCAAATAAAGCTTAACAGACCCTAGTTCCTATACAGCCAAGATAATGTTGCTAGTGTGTTGTAATTGTTGTTGTAAGTAAGTTTGTTGTGATAAGAAAATAGTATCACTGATAGATTTAAAACCCCATTGTGTCTATAAATACAGACACACACTAGGATCTACGAATTGAGACAATCGAACTATACCTACTTGACAAAGCCCTCAAACTCTTTGACAAAATAGACAGACACATTAACACCACCATGGATATTCTAAAATTCCCGAGCAGAGGACAGGAAAAGCATCTCGCAAATCTTTAATTGTTATGTCAAGTTCGTTCAACGACGCCAAGGAAGTATTTGTAGCTCTAGACGAAACCGCCAAGGAAGTTGGTCTTCAAATTAACGAACAAAAAACTAAAGTTATGACTCAATCAAGGAAAAGGACGCCAATAAGATAAAACATAACGATAGGGGACTATAACCTTGAAAATGTAGACAACTGCGTGTACCTAGGGACGAACCTCTCGATGGGAATGAGCTTGACGAAATCAAACGACGGATTCAATTAGCCAATAAGACATTCTTTTCGGTGCTTCCCACTTTAAAATCTCGATGCGTACACAGAAACACGAAGCTCCGCATCTATAAAACAATTATTAGACCTGTGCTATGCTACGGAAGTAAAACCTGGACGCTGACCCAGGCATCTGAAAAAGCCTTAAATACGTTCGAGAGAAGGGTATTGCGAAGGATCCTCGGTCCAATACGGGAAGAAGATGGATGGCGAATCCGATACAACAACGAGCTGTATACCATGTATGACGGGCCGGAAGTCTCTACCGTCATACGACTCCAAAAACTATAATGGGCAGGCCACGTCGAACGAATGAGCGACAATCGAATCCCCAAAAGATCTCTCAAGGGGCGAGTGAGCGGAGCCAGGCCAGTCGGTAAGCCGCACAAGCGATGGGAGGACTCGATAGATGCTGACAGCAGGTCATTTTTGGGAGCACCGAACTGGAGGACGCGGTCACTGAACCGAGACGAATGGAGGCGAATTATTAAGGAGGCTAAGGCTTGATTCGGGCTGTAGTGCCCCGATGATGATGATGAAATCTTTAATTACCAAAAGCGTCCTAATGTATCTATTGAGGCTATAAAATGAAGCTGAGCTAAAGACCGCTCACTGACAGAAATGGAGTAAGAGTGAGCTCCAAAACAACCCAGTTCCTCGCGAGCCACCTTTATGTGCGCCGTCAAAAGAATGAAATAATAATATCAAAGCATATTTTGGCGTGAAAATATTTGTTCAACTTTGACTAAAAAGAATTTCATCAGAAGTTCGAAAGAGTCTCTAGTCGAAATGTGAACCTCGATTCGTTGATGAGAATTGAATAAATTTTGTAGTAAAATAATATTCGAAACGAACACGTATCACTTTTGTTACCATCAGAAATTGCGATGCTTATTTTTGCCGTCGTTATATGTGTAGATGTAGAGCGATCTTTTTCATTTATAAATCAATTTTGACTGAGAAACGGCAATCTTTCATGTTTGAGCATTTTTCTAAATGTTTTGTGTGTAACCGAAAAAAAATCTGCCTGTCATATGTATTTAAACCTTTATTTTTTGCATGTTTTGGTAGTTTTTGGAAGATTTTTGCATATTTCGCTCATTTTAAATGCATGTTTATGAGCATATTTCAGTGATTTTTCACCTTTTTTTCGTGCATAACTATTCGAGCTCTAGTAATAACGGTTACAGAATTGCGATGAATAATGCGATGAGAGAACACTTCATTATTTACTCTAGTTAGGATCATTGGCAAATCTTAAATGGTCAGAATTTACTAAGTTGCTAGATACGAATAGGAACTTAGAATGTTTGTAGTTTGCATCAAGCCGAAAAACTAGCCAATTTCGAATAGGAGTAATCAAGGTCAAATATTGATATTTGTGGAACAGGTGACGTGAAATCTGGTAACGAAGAGAGGCATTTAACAACAGAACATTGTATTGGCACCATCATAGATATGGTTGACAAATCATTGTTACCGAAGAGGGAAAAGGTATTTGCCAATCGTTGGATAGTGCATTGGTATCGCTGTTGCACCTTGCACCTAGTGGAAAAGGAAGCTGGTGAATAATTTTCATCAAACACTGGATCTTTTTGAAGCTTAATATTAAATCATTATTGTACAGGAGGATTATTAAAAGGCCGGCGTACTTCAAAATACTACGATGGCCAGACACGGCGGATCAAGAACGAACTGCAGAAATTTAGGTTAACTGTAAATAATCAATAAGGAGTCCAAAATAAGCAGCAAAACAAACTGTCTACGGTTCTTTATGCTGAAACATTGGTGAAACCTACTGAAACCAAATTTGACAAGGAAAATGTAGATTACTCTGTATTGTGCAAGCTCTGTGGTCACATTTGATGTCAACAACGCCTTTAACTCAGCCAACTGGATCTTATACCAAACTACTTAAAGCACCGGGAACTTTTATTCTAAAGCAACAATGGAACGGAAATATGACATCACCGTGGGTGCTCTTCAAGGCTCTGTAATGGGACTTCTTCTGTGGAATATAAACGGTCACGCGGAAAACTTTGACTAAGCCGAAGAGCTGAAAAGACATAATTAAATAGTTTCTTTCTCCAAGGAATAGCTGAGCTAGGTTTCGAGTGAGAAAAGATGGTGAACGTAATATTTGATAATAATTTCCTTAGGTGAAGAGGAATTAGGTGATTGGACATAGCTGCTCCCGCCAATATTTGCATAGTTTTGGGCATGACAGCATACCGATCTGCCCAAGCTATCATTCAACGAAAGAGGATACAAAATACACTTGTTTTTGAGTGTCCTCGCAGCAAAGTAGGACAAAGCAGTGGTGTTTATCACCACGTGATGATCGAGTGCGCCAGGAATGGAGCTGAACCATTTTAGTGAAAAATCGTACGAGAAGGCAGTGACTGCTAACCACCTTGCGAAGTAGTACCGAAAGGCAGTCCCGCGAAGAACGGTTGGAGGAATGGACCTTCGGAAAATTTTGCATACCTCTAGCCCAAACTGGAGCACGTAAGAAGGTCTCACACTCTAGAGCGGCCATTAACGCGAAAAAAGACTGTTCGAACTCCTCGTCCGAGGCGATTTCACCAAAACACTATGCCACCAACCTTGCGATGGTTTTATGTTTTCCAAATCGAAATTAATTGAAACTCGAAAGCCATTTCTACCAAAAAAAGCAAACCAAAATGAGTCTAAAGGTATGCAATGTAACTGTAATATTAAGAATTCGCCACAGTTTGTGCCAACAGAACCAGCATCTATGAGTATTTCCAAAAAATTCGAACGTATTCAGGGTGTGGCGCTTTTTGAATGATAAAACAACCAAAATAATAGAAAACTAGTGATTTTTGAAATTTCATCATCTCTAATACAGGGAAAAATCACAGATATTTAGGTGGGATCAGTAGAAAAAAGAAGAGCATCTTAACCGAAAAATATGTCAGAGTGGTTCCACCTGCAGAACATATTCTTTTAGCTGAATTTGAAGTGAACATTGCCACATTTTGTCCCATATTCTTCAAAGAGCAGCAAAATAGTATTGATAATATAAAGAAATGATGAACGAATCATTCAGCGCCCAGTGTGGGCCAAATATTTCCATGTTTTGATAGAATAGTGTTTTAATGATTTCAAGACGAGTTTACCGTCACGATAAATGACAAGTAACTCAAATGACGCAATTCAGGTAAGTGATAATTCTTAGTTTAGAGCTAAAATAGGTAGTGAAAATTTTAACTAATAATTTTCTTGAGCTCAGTGACACAAAAACGGTTATTCAAATTGTAAAACAGCTATGGTCAAGTGTTTTGGTGAATCATGTTTCACGACATATATCTTGAAAATGATAAATTAATTTGTTTAGAGCGAGCAGAAAAATGTTAATGATCATTCTTATTTCGAAAGAAATATTCAGATAGTATTTATAAATATAGAGTCATGTTATTCTAACTTAATACGCTTCATTTTGTTTAGTCACCCTAAGGGTGGGTAATGAAAATTATAATAATTTTCTAAAACTATCGTACTTATAATAACACGAACGAATGGTATATAATAGAGAAACTAGCCGTTTTCAAACTAAGAACAATCAACAGACTCAACTCTTACAAAAATAGAGCATTCTGGAGGAAAATCAAAATGTTTCTTTAAAATAAAATAATGAAATGTATAAGTGGAAATATACTTTGAAGTATTTATCTTTTCCATACACCAATTTAAGTTCGATTTCCCGACATTATTCCTCAGTGTGCGAATCAATTCAAGCTCACATCCGCACAGATTGCATTGTATTTAAAATATATAGTGTCTGTAGCACACATAGATGAAATACATTATACATAGTACATATGTCACATCCTATTCAATTTTCAAGTTTTATTCTTGTAATTTTGGTTGAAAGTGTGCGTTGAATTAGTTTTTTTTGTCTTGGTTGTTCTTGTAGGTATTTTTTGAAACAGTACATTATGTCTGTTGTTTTGGTAGTTTGTGTTGATTTCTGTAAAATCTATTTAATATGCTCAATTTTTTGTCACAATTTTAAATTGATTTTCTATTTAATGCTCATTATCATGATTTTAATATATATATATTTGAAACTTTTTTCCGTATATTTTAAACATATACGTATTAAATTTCAGTTCATTAATATATTAATAATATATATTTTTGTCTTTATAGATTCTTTCATTTATATAATTTCCATCTACATATAGATGATTTCAAGATAATTTTTAAAATAATTATTTTAGTTCATATTTTTTCTCATTTATTATATTATAATAATAAAATATTTTTATAGTATATAGTTATGAAATATATTTTAATATACATTCACGTGGAATTTCATGTAAATGTGGATTTATTTCTTCGGTAGCTTGTGTCAAGGGTGTGTTTGAGTGGGTGTGTGTGTGTCGGTGATAGAAAAGAGTTTATGTTGTATCATTTTTATGTACTTTTGAGTGCTACTATTTTCACTTGTATTCATTTCTTTCGTAAAAAGTCGTAAACAAATAAATCACATACCCAAAATAATTCAAATCTGCAAATCTGTAAATTTGTATAGTATATTATCAACTTTTTTGAGAAACGGAAACCGTTAGAAATACAAATTCGTGTATATTATCTGCTCTACTTGTAATCCACTAGTAATAACTATGGTTTGAGATAGTCTACGTAGTAGTAAATGGCTGCAAGGTATTTATTTGGGGTGGTATAGTGTGAAAGAATCAAGTTTAAATACACACAGTATTAGAGTGATGGTGGTAGTGGTCTTAAAACAGAGCTATAAACATATTTGCCTTCATGTGTGTTTCTCTTTTCTTTCATTACTTTCTATTTTCCTCTTTCGTTACATGCTTTTTTAAGTTCTTTTAATTCCTTTTTACTATATTTAACTGCAAGCTATTGCCAGCTTAGCAGTAAATTATTTACTGCTGCTAGAATATTTTTGGCTTGTGTCTCGGTATCTAGTATTTTTTTATCTTTCAATTTAGGAACGATCTATGTATTTTCTTTTTAATTTACATTGTTCTAAAAAAATGATGTATTTAAAAAAGCGACGCGACCCCGCCGTGTCTTTTAAAATTACATATTACGGCAGTTTTAGGTTTATTATTTATCCGCTTCACCGTTTTCGCCTATTTGATTCCGAGTACTGCAGATCTAATCGATCCGATACTTCGATAATAATTCGTTTTTTTTTTATCAATTTCATAATGATCCTAGAAAGAATATTCATGCTTTTGGCGATTACTGCATTTAACTTTCAATCTCAGAGTTTTTAACTGATTTTGTTTAGATTTACTCGTACGTCAAGTTTTGAAATTCCTCGGTTTCGGTTTGTATTGTGTATTCCTTGTCGGGTCTAAAAGTATTGCGAGCTCAATTCGAAATATAGTGCGCATCAAAATGTTTGATTATTAGTTAAGTACTTATTGATAATATTTCTCGTGTCCCTATTGCACAATTATGTGTGGAGCTGATAATAAAACAGTAACTGTTGCAATTATAGTAAAAAGAGTAAAGACAATCAAACAGAATCTGAAAAAAAGAACGGTTTTGCATCAATATTTTGCTGGATTATTACATACATAATAGATTTAAGATTGAAATCGGAATCACACGAAATGATATTCAATAATAAATAGCCACAATTATTCTTACCTAT